>JBBPDB010023779.1:0-12222 GCA_037974465.1 Brachypetersius altus | reverse complement strand
GGAAGCAGTTTATCTGTTTGTTTGTCTTTTTCTTCTCTCTCCTCTTATCCTCCTTTCCCTTCCTTTCCTTTTTTTCCTTTTTGTTCCTCTCTCTCCCCTGATCTGTTGACCCCCCACCCCCCCCACCCCTTTTTTCCTCTTCACCCTCCCCTATATTTATGTTCCTTCCCTTCCCGTTTGTAATGTCCGGCCTTGTCTGTCTGTTTAATTAATTAAAAGAGACAATAATAACAAAATATTTGTAAAAAAAAAAAATAATAATAATAAATAAATGGCTATGAATGATGATAGCACAGCAATACACACACACACACACACACACACACACACACATCTGTATTATCTGTGTTACTGACAAACAAAAGAATAAGAATTTGAAATGTGCACTTTGATGATGCCATTGGACCAGGTGCCATATGTGGACACTTGTTGGAAAGATTTCACTAAAGCTTTTAGGGAAAATATTTCCTCAGAGCATAGGAAAATCTACAGAACACGTACAAAGATTACACTAAAATATCAGGTTGTTGTGCAACCCACACCTGGTACGATTGTAAAAGATAATGGTCAGGATTCCAAACAAAAAATAGTGATAGTGGCGGCAGCAAAGACCCTTCAAAAACCTCTCAAAGCAAATGTTATTAAACACCTCTTTAAAATGGACAAAAAGCTCTAGCAAAGACCTGAAACATCCTTGTCAGTAAAAGTGGTTTGTGGTAATAGGCAGGTAAAAAGAACTGACTAAATAGGCTAAGGATAAGGAAGGTAAGAGAGAAGCCAAGTTTCCCTCTCAAAAACCTGCAGGATGACCTGAAAGCAGTAGGATTTACTCTCATCAGCCAAGAGACTGAATCTGTGCCGAATCAAAGTTTGAACAAGACAATGATCCTGAACATACAGTCAAAACTGGTTTCTCAAAGTTTTCTGACTTGAATCTGTGAAGGATATTGAAATGGCGAGTCCATCAGAGGGAACCTTGTAAACTTGAGTTTTTACTAGATGTACCAGCTTTCTACAAAACGTCTCTTGTCTCCATTAGGTTGATAATGGAGGTGTTCAGAGTAGTTCTTCTGGGGAAGAGAGGCGCAGGAAAGAGTTTAGCAGGAAACATTCTCCTGGGTGGAAAACATTTCCACACGGAACCCAACTCACAGGGAGTGACCCAGGCTTGCTCCATGAGCTCCAGCGTTGTAGATGGACACAAACTTTGTGTTGTGGACACTCCCGGGTGGCCTGATATCTGGTTGACTGAATCTGAAACCACAAAAGACATCATCAAATGTGTTCACATCGCAGACCCTGGACCTCATGTGCTCCTGTTGGTGCTTCCAAACGGGCACTTCACTACAGAAGAGATTGAAATGGCCGAGCAGATCCTGGAGGTCTTTGGGGAAGAAGCTAGTAAGTATATGATGGTCCTCTTCACCAAAGGAGATGCTGTGGAGGAAAATACCATTGAAAAGTACTTGACAAGTGATCATCCAGACTTGAAGCAATTCATTGAGATCTGTGGAGGAAGATACCATGTCTTCAGTAACAGACACAAGGAGGATCACACACAGGTCTCCACTTTACTGGAGAAGATCAAAGCCATGGTGGAAAGAAATGAGGGCAGACATTACACGAAAGCTATGCTTCAGAATACGGCTGAGCAAAGGGGCGCAAATTCTGATGTGGAATCAAATGATGTGTCTGCAATCAGAGAGAGTGTGGAGGGAGTTCCACATGGTGAAGGAAGAGATGAGTTTGTGGTTCACGTGGCAAAGTCCCGCGGTGAGAAAGCCCATGGTGAAAAAGCGACTGGTGAAAAATCCTTACACCATGGTGCAAAATCAGAAAATCAGAGCAAGGTTTCCCATAAGATGGAGCTCAAGTGGCAAAAGGCAATTCTGGAGCTTCAGAAATCTGTGGAGAGGTTAGAGACGACATGGCGGAAAGAAAAAAACGGACTGGAAAAAGAGGTACGGCAGCTACGAATGAAGGTCGGCGAGCAGAAAATGGACCTCGACAAGGTAAAGAAGGAGCTTCAGCAACAGCAGCCCAAAGCAGACGCTTTTGAGAAACTAAGGCAAGACAGTCGACGGCAGGGGGAGGAGCTGGAGAAACTGAGGCGGGAATTTAACGAAGAAAGAGAGCGAATGAGGCGGAAGAGTTTTACACCCCAGAAAAGTGTTGATGAGTTTGAAAAAGCGATTAATACGAACAAAAGAGACAGATTTTAAAACAACTCTCCAGACGTTTTCAGCACAGTTAAAGAGAAACTTAATTCAAAATGAGCATCAAGGGCAGCAGTTAACAAAAACAGACCTGATCGGTGCACAAGTGACACAAAGACCGGGACATAAAACAATGCTTGACAAAAAAGTGCAGCATTTTGATGTGATAAATTTCCCATTGTAAAAAATTGCACATTTTCTAATTCTTAGTTTAGAGCTTATATCTGTATTTTACTGATATGTGGGTATTCTTTGTGTCTTTACTCTGTCTGGAGCCATGTCATCTCATTTCACTGTATACATGTTTATAACTGAGATGACTTTGGCATATACACTAACCCCTCAGTTTTAAACTGAATTGTATTACCTCCACCAGTCCAGCGGTGGCTGCAATACACTGAAAAGTTGTCAACCGCCATAAAAAGAAGAAGAAGAAGAAGAATGGTGCAGCATGTAGCATGACTGCTCTGTGTCTTGTCCTCTCTGTTTTAAACCCACCACCCAATTTTCAACAGTTATCTCAGATTATTTAGTATTAGTAAGCTGTGCTCTGTCTAAACATGTGGGTAGAGAGAGTTATTTCAACCTTTCTTTTGTGTACAAGTGTTTGTTTTCACTTGCTGCATGCTACTATGCTAACCATTAATGCTAATTGTTTTGTTTTAAACAATAAAGTTTTCTGATTCTGATTATTTATTTACCTTTCCATTTTTGAGTTTAACACAAAGTTAAAGTGTTCTGGGAGCAGATTTGGGGGCGTTTTTAGGGTTTACACTATAAAAATGGGCATTTTTAGGCATTTTTTAAAAATCAAAACACAACAATGCAGTTTTTCACTGTACACAGGTGCTCTTGCAATGTCATCCGGATTACCTTATTTGGCCACACATCGTATCAAATGAGTCAGATTTTTAGCAACTGCATACAGCATTAAAACAGCTTGCAATTAAAATAGCTTGAACAGTCTTTTGGTTATTTGTTTAGTCTTTGACATTTTGCTGATTGGGACAACATTAAGCTCTTAAACTCCTTGTACTCAATTTCTCCATCACTCCATTGGTTGCAACAATCCTACTGGTCTCATAGTGTGGTTCCTCAACAGTGTCAGGTGTGAGATCTTCCAGTTTACAGACTTACACCAGTTTCTGTGATCATCGATTTTTGATGCCCCACAGGTGCGCTGTTGAATGACCGCAGATACTCAGTA
Source organism: Brachypetersius altus (assembly GCA_037974465.1). NCBI lineage: Eukaryota > Metazoa > Chordata > Actinopteri > Characiformes > Alestidae > Brachypetersius > Brachypetersius altus. Next base: position 8,799 of record JBBPDB010023779.1, on the reverse strand, counting down.
CGATTAAAACACAAAGCTCAAGATCCATCTGAAGACTTACACAAACCTTTTATGCTTCACAACACAGTTCATAAACACACATAAAATCATGAAAAATCTCGCTTGGGGGTTTCAGCAGCTTAGTGGGCAAAACACTCCCATATGAATATAAGGTGCTAAGGATAAGGGCATCTGGATAAGCAGCATTTGTATTTTTCGTTCAAAGCTTTAAGAATCTTCAAGGTTTTGGTTTTCCTGTGACTGACTCATCATCTACGCATCTCCATATTTCCACTTACCAATCCATATTAGAGGGACTCCAAAGTGATTAAGTCCAAAATAGGCCTCTGATCCACACAGACAGGCAAGATCCAAACCAGAAAACCTTCATTCCATTCTAAGTAACTGATATTTTTCTCTTGTATTATATTTCCGTGTACTACATACTTTTGCTGGCGCTGCAGGTGAAAGAACCAGAAACAGGTTTTGAAAAGAAATTACAGATAAAATGATCACAAATGGTAACAGGCCAGCCTGATCTTGTCTTTTTGGTTTCCATACACCCCCGTCCTGCTACTGGCTTTACTACTATCTCAGAAGGTGTGAACTATAATGTAATAATTAGTTTGGCTATTTCTAATATCAGTGCATGCCTAATTTAAAAACATTTAAGGTTTCCAGTTCTGTGATTAGGTACATAAGGATACTGTAGCTTCTTTGTGCTGCCCCCTAGAGGCCATTTTGCTGATGTAATGGACAAGAAGTTGGATGTTTTTCATTAATGTAAACAAATCAATTATTTTTCCCCAGAACTCTGTTATCAGATTAACTAGGATGCTGCTGGTTCTCTGTATGAAATTATGACTCTGTTGAGCTGCTAGCGAGCAATGAGAGGTAAAACAGGGGGAATGAAAAGAATTCTCTTGATGATGGGGTTTAAGGGTTATTGTCACGGTCGCAGGGGCTAATCCCCCACGACTGAGAGCTTCCTCTTGGCACGGACCGAGACATAGACCAGGGATCCATGCAGAACATGATTTATTAAACAGAATGACACAAAAGGGCATGCGGGCCACCAGGATCAAAAACGAGAAGCAAGAATAACTGTGCTCTAACATGAGGTGATGGACAGACCGCTAACGTGAACACAAACAGAACCATATATACAGAACATAATCAGTGAGCAAAACACAGACAGGTGAAAAGCACGACAGGAACAGAAAACAGCTGAATACCAAACACGTGACAAAAGCAAAACACAGAAAACATATCAAAATAAAAGCCCCAAAAACCCTACAGAAAAGCAGTGGCCACTGACCGAACCCTGACAGTCTATTTATTGTTTGTCTGTTGTATACTGTCTGTTGTAATATGCACACTGTTGAATGTTGTATGGTGCTGTATGTTCTACCGTGGTCCATAGAGAAACTGTAAGGGTCAGGGGGGTTATGTGATGGACGACCGGTAGAGTGTGGGGTTTTTGGGGTTAAAGCTGGGGCTGTAATGAACAGCTTTGTGTTAGTAGAAAGCACAAAAAAGCTTGCTGTATGAATATTATGTGCAACATAATTTTATTTTAACCATGAGGAAAAATGACATAAACCTTTTCTGATATAATTACTACAGTATTTATCAAGAAAGCAGGCCTGCATGGGTCTTCAGTAGGTCACTCCATCTGGTTGAGATGCTGATCATATTCACAGTCAATGATGTAGCTACAACAAAGGCCTCGACTGATGATGTCCCTCTCAAAACTGATCCCACCCACTGGAAACCAAAATGTGATTGGTTGATTCCTGTCACTTTCTAATAATATTGGTGGTTAAGGTGATACTATGGGGCTATGACTTTTGCTCAATAAAAATGGTTGCTCATGTGCTGTGTTGTAGACTAAAGAGAACATGAGAGAAGTGGGCTATGGCAAGTTAGATACCCACCATGAGAAACCCTCAGCACAAAAAAAACAACTGCTTTCACTGGAAGATGGTTATCAGCTGTTTCCTGCACTCTGAAGTGCAAAGTGTTACAGAGTGGCGGAAACAAAGAGAAAAAAATCTACCAGAACGGAGGCTCCAGCTAGCGAAGAATCTCTCAGGAAGATTCTTTGAGGTCATGTTTTGCCAACCAGTATGACCAGTAAAACCAGTGACAAGCCTGGACTAATATGCATGAGAAATTTTTGTTAATTTGCATTTTTTTGTACAGTGAATTGTGGATATTTGTCATACCCTTAGATGATATTTTTATACTGACATCATGAAAACGTTAATGGAATGTATTCTTATTATTTATTGCAGTTGAACGACTGCCTAAATCTGTTATATATAAGATATATAACAATTTACCAAAACAATTCTAAGCACCACATTCTTTAGTGTGTTACGGTTAGTGCTGGTGTCAGCTAATTTTTTAATGGCAAGGGAAGATCATTGACCATATTTAAAAATGTTAAATTCATGATACATTTTAGAAGTATTCTCAGAATTTTTGAAAAAATGCATTTTAATTTATTTAGTATTTATTTCGTATTCTTATTTAGAGAAACTGTATTAAACTAGTCTTTGAGTCTTTAAAAATAGCATTATAGCAGCATTCTTCTATAGTAGTTTTTGGGAAACAGCAATGTGATGCAATGTAGTGCTCTTAGTATTTTTTGTTTGCCGATTAAGTGAATCTAGTTAACATTGTTTAAGTGCCCTGTGCATTTATCTGTCACATCTCTGTATAGATATGAGTTCAGTTAAAGCGACTAGATTCTTTAAAAAAAAAAAAAGCAACCAAAGGGGAGATGGAAATAATCAGTAACGTTTACCCTGAACAGCAGTTTTTAAAATCAAGAATACAATTTTAAATTTGCACCTTATCTTGCAGCCATTGACTCTGGGATAGGCTCTGGGTACCCATGACCCTAGTGAGCACACTTGGATGGCAAGACTACCTACTAATGCTGTTGCTTCAGCAAACAAATGCTGGAATCCTATTGGGTGATGGGGAGAGCAGGGGCCATATGACATGAACACACCACCCATTCACCCAAGTGAAGCAGCAGGCAGCCAGGAACACAGTGCCTGGTGAGCAGCATGTGGAAACAATACCTTACTAAAGGGTACCTCAGAGGTGCCACTAGCAGTCCTGGGATTCAAACTGATGACCTGATTGGATGGCCTGAAGTAATTTGTTCCTCTGCCTGGCAAACCTGTGCTTCTGCCCTTTCTTTTACTCCTTTAAGACATGCTCTAAATGCATTGTCATGCTGCTTCAAACCTCTTTTTTAAGCTCCCAAGGCAGTAGCTACTGTCTCTACCATTGAGGATCCACCTTCTTCCACAGTAACAGAGCTGAGATCAAGAATGAATGTTTCCTCTGCATTAGGAGGAACTGGTTTCCTTTCATCTTCAGATGTGGGATCGTTGTCCCCTGCAACACCCTGAATCCTGTATAGAGCTTATGAGTTCACCGCCCCCCCCAGTACTATCAAGAAACAAATCAGTGTAGTCACATAGTTGTCTGACTTGTGCTTCTGCATGGTCCTTGGTTTTGGCCCTCAGATTATTCAATGTATTCAATATATTTTTTTCGTTTGTGTTTACATTTACGGCATTTGGCAGATGCTCTTATACTGAGCGATATAGTATAGCAGTGCTTAAGCAGTGCTTAATCTGTGATTCACAACTATAAATTCACGCTAAAATCAACATCTGCTTTTTAACCACGTTTTTATTCTACCTGGTCACATCCCCTCCTTTAAAAGAATTCTACTATTGAGGCATAGTGTCACATAACTTGTAGGAGTGCATAGGTGTTTACCACTAAGTTCTTTTTGAGTTGGTGGTTTCACCTCTTTGCTGTTCGATTGATTTAACAGAAAACAAGCCAAAACCCATCAGCTATTAGATGTTTAATGGGTCTGGAGCCAATCACACAGCCATCTTATTCAACCTTCCTCAGAGAAATCCACAGGGCCACTGATATGGTAGATACAGTCCATTGCCGATGTAGTTTTGGCAAGAGGGAATGCACTCAAAGGCTGTATGTGTAGTGTACAAAACTGTACACCAGTGAAAAAAACGTATTCTCAGTTTTGGTTTGGAAATTAAATACATGAGAAAGTCTGGATCACAATCTGCGTTCCAGTTCATCTCAAAGTGTTGCATGGGGTTGAGGTCAGGGCTCTGTGTGGCCAATAAAGATCATCCACACTGAACTCATCCTAATGTCTTTATGGAACATGCTTTTTGCACTGGGACATAGTCGTGCTGGAATAGTTCTGTGTCCACAAAGTCGGAGTCATGGCGTTGTCCCAAATGTCTCTTTATGCTGAAGTTTTAAAATTACTTTCACTGGAATTAAGGGGTCCTAGCTCAAACCCTGAAAACAGATTGTATTAGGAGACAATATGTTTTATTTTGACAGTTATTTGGATGATTGTCTTAGGGGAACACAATTCCATTTTAACCTTAATATATTGAAAGTCAATTGCTAATGTTAATATTTTAAGTGTGATGTGCAGAGCTATAGTGATACCAGGCATCATGATGGCAGTGGTGCAAATATAGTAATATTTTTCCAGTCAAAATGACCAGTGCATGTACACATGTCCTCTGAGTTGTTTATATGTAATGTCAACCGTGGTAAACGCTAGGGATGCTGGGGATGTGTCCCTACCACTTTTTTGAAAGCCTTAAGGTAATAGTGAGTAACTGCTGCTAATGTATTGATGACAGATGCCACAGTACACCTCCATAGTTCTTGTGGACTCCAAGCCTCGATGGGTAAGGGTTTTATAAGCAGTAGACGGTTCTAAGCAATGTAAGAGGTAGGTTTAGCGGCTTAGCCAGTAAGCCCCGCCCCGCCGCGTGCTCTGTGTGTACAAAGTTATCGGTCTCGGAGCGGAGTGCAGTCAGAAGTGCGCAGCTGTCCGGAAGAGTAGTGTTCGACCAAGACGAGGGGAAAACGGTGACAACACAACTTAATCACCTTACTTGGCGCGGCGTGCTGAAAACTGAAGACAGCAACAAGGAAATCTGACATGCACTTGCAGAAACGTGAGTAAAATGATTTATCCGCGCTTTCCACAGCTGTATGTTCTGGTGTTTTCTGTCCCGATCGGCTACTATAAGGCTAGTTCATTTAAGACCACTTTTTAACAAAACATTAAAGACAGAAAGGGGTCGGGAATGAAATGTGTAGTAAACACAATAGAAAACCATTTTAAAGGCTATTCTGCCTGAAAGCTTTTTATATCCATTTGTTCCACCTTAAATACATTACAAGCCAGGGTGCAGTTTAAGGTGGAACGGGAAAGTCGTTTGAATGCTGCCTCAGACAAAGTGGAATAAATAATAAACACGCTGTCGGCAAATAAAGCTCTTAATCTGCATGAGGGACCGCCGTTCATGGACGCGTGGTTACACTGGAGAACCCCCTTGTCGAGGCTGTGACCCCCTCCTTCAGCTTTATTTTCACTTCTCCTTTTAGTTAGGCGCGGGTCTCTGACAGCAGTGTGGCACGGACGTTGTTTGTTTCAGCACACAGTCAGTCTAGCGTGTAGCAATATAAAAAATATAAAAAAAAGGGGGGAACGCGTGCGATCTAACTTCGCGCGACAGACGCGCGAGGGCTTGGAGGCGGTGTGCGAGGGGCGCGAGCGGAATCCCCATGCTGCCCACGCTCGGTGACTCAAGGGTCAGGGATTTCCGTGTTTTGAATATTACGCTATGGCAGAGACGAGAAGGGAATCCCTGCCGCACCCACGCCCTCTAACCATCAGAGAGACGGGCGGACGGTTAACGTCCTTCTGCATTCGATCTCAATTATGTCACTCTTGATGACCTCATTGCGTCCGCCTGATACGTTCTCTCACTTTCGGCGAGCTATTCACTCCCGGTGACTATACCGACTGTAAATACACCCAGTAAGTATTCTGACTGTATATTCTCTTTGTACCTAAATCAGAATATAATTCAAAAAACATTATTGATTCCGGAAGAAAATGCTATGTTATGAAAATGTCATGACTGCAACGTCACACAGAGACAAGAACGATATGACATACAGAGTCTAAATAATTATATATATATATACTGTACCCTACGTAACTATACTGACCGTATACATTCGCTGTGAGCATACTGACTGCATATACTCTCAGTGATTTAACTGACAGTTTATTCTCTCATTGAGTATATTGATACTATATTCCCTCATTGATTATATGGCAGTGTATTTTCTCATTGAGTACACTAATAGTATGTTTTCTCTGAGTATATTGATTGTGTATATTAATCGTATGATTGACACTAGCGTTCATTTGCATGCTTTTATGTTACCAGACAGCAGTGTTTATTTCATTCTGGGGATTTTTTCCCCCTTTGTGGTCCTTCCTAGTTCAGTCTCTGTGATGAGGTCATGCTCTAATAGTCATAACAGGTGAAACTGAAACTTTTACTGTCTATTTATATTCATTGTTTTTGTATGACAGAGTAGGGGAATGTTGTAAGAGGTTATTATCATCAAGCAGAAAATAACATGTTGTTACCTTTATACGATACATAATAAATAAATACATAAAACAGAGTATTTACCTCTGTAAATACATAAAACAGAGTTTTTACCTCTATAAATACATAAAACAGAGTATTTACCTCTATAAATACATAAAACAGAGACAAAATACTTGAGGATGTAATTTATTAATGACAAATGTTTTTCTTCCAATCGGTGTTATTTGTTAGCACTCGACTTTGGCTCAACCAATCAGATTTTAGAACCAGAACTATCTGTTTTGTTATGAAGGAAAAGAACATTTGGGGGGGGGGGTTTGTTTTCATTTTTCAGAAAGTTGTTGTTTTGGTAGTTTTTCCAAGTTCAAGTGAAAAACAAATCCAAGAATGTCAGTGTGCTCTCAGAAAGTAGTTTTGGAGACTCATAACTACAGCCTGTAATCCTTGTAATGGGCCAGAAGTCGTAGCATGCGATACAGAGTCCGATTAAATAGTTTTACCTCGTCCGCAGAGTTAACTTGTGGCTGTTCCACATGGCGTGCCTGTGTGATAACATAATTTGCATGTGAGTGGCACAGTTGCCTGGGCCTCACTCAGTATCCTGGAAGGGGTGTTCTTTGTGTTTTGGTAAACCCCTTTCACAAAGCACAATTATGACCCCAGAAATACGGGACGTGATGTCAGAAAATAGATAAGTGACTGTTCAGTTACACTGAAATGCTTTGAATTTACTGGACGTAATACATTAATTAGAAAAATTTAATTAAAACTACGTTTAAGTGCTATACACAGATGCATCTGAATACAAACACATACATATTAACACACATACGTGTCAGAGGAAGAAATTATGATGGCATATATATAACGATTTATATCAATTTCTGTTTCTTTCGGACTCTCTGTAACATATATATTTTTGGCCCTTGGGAAAGTGGCTCTATAATGTATGTATATGTATATATATATATATATATATATATGTGATGGCTAGACAGCTGAGTCAGAGCATCACTGAAACAGCAGGTCTTGTTTCCAGTGTGCAGTGGTCAGTACCTACTAAATGTGGTACAAGGACTGTACAATAAGGTCATAGATTCTCCCAAAAATCATGAAGGTGTGTGGGGAGCAATTGTTAGCCTTCTGCTTCATTGCAGTTTGCTGTGTATGGAGTAGCATAACCGCAGACCAGAGTGCCCTTGCTGACCCCTTTGAACGTGGGCACGTGAAAGTCAGAAGTGGATCATGGAGAAATGGAAGAAATCGACCTGGACTGATGAAATATATTATGGCCAAGTCCATGTGTGTCACTTGGGGAAGATATGGTACCGTGAGGCAAACTGGCATAGGCAGTGTGATGCGGTGGGAATGTTCTACTGTTCTTTTACTGTGTCTTGGCATTCACGGATTTGTGACTCTGACACAGATCACCTGCATAAACATTGTAACAGACCAAGAATATCCATTCATGACGATAGTTTTCTCTGACGGCAATGAGGGCGTATTACACCCTGCTATGGCAAACTGGCTCAGGAATGGTTTGACAGTGTGCTGACTCGGCATCCAAATTCCTGAGATCTCAGTCTGATCAGGCATTTGGTTCTGGACAAACTACTTCCCATCTCATAACCTACAGGACTTGAGAGATCCGTTTTCAGTGGTTTTATGTGGTCCATGCCAAGGAGGACCAACACAATATTAGGCAGGTAGTTATGATGTTATAGCTGTTAAGTGCAGATTCAGGAAGGTAAGAGTAAAGTGAAACCAAAGTGTACAGAGAAAAAACCAGGCTGATAGGAAAGGGAATTCTCCAAGCTAGGCACAATGGACTTTCCATACTGGTCAAACTTGAGCTGTCTTCCTCTTTTGAATCCTCAGCCACAAGAGTTTTTCAGCTTCAGTGGTTTTCTGAGAAACTGTTAGCTCCCCTCAGGGTGAGAAATAGATGGAAAGCGAAAAGGCAACATTCATCTCCAACCCGCTCTGCTCGGTCATTATGTCGCAGAATGCAAAGGTGACTGGATAAAGTTCTTGTTACCTCTTTTGGCTTCCTAAAGAATGCTTCAGAGGATGTTTTCTTTCAGGGAAATTTGATTTAAACTAAATGCTTTGGTGCAAATAAGCCTTTTTCAAAATATAAGGGTTCAACATCAGTTAAAAGTGACTAGCATTGTCTAAGCCTAGAACTAGTGCTGGGCTGTTAACGGCGTTAACACGCTGCGTCAATGTGAGACTCTTATCGCGATAAAAAAATATCGCCGTTAATCTATTCACAAAGTTGGGTTGGGAGCTGGGTCTGTACTACACAAGCTATGAT
>JBBPDB010023759.1:0-12224 GCA_037974465.1 Brachypetersius altus | reverse complement strand
TTGTATCTTTATCCTTTCCTGTATATATTTGTATATCTTTTTGGCTTATAAACTTTTGTAAATAGACTTCTTGCTTGGTGACTTTATTTCACAGGGACTCCTTTTGTGTTACACCCTCCACATTTACCCGTATCATCTTTTAGCGACGTAAAAACAGTAATAAAAATACAGTGCTTTCTTGTGAAAAACACAGGAACTAAACGAAACACTGTTCTGACAGGGCAGCAGCCAATATGTGGTGTTCTCTTGACTGAACTAAAAAAAAAAAAAAGATGGTTAAAATTTTGCTAAATTTGCATTTATATGTATGCCACAAAATTAGTAAATGATAATTTTCTTCAGCATTTAGAACTAAAATGCATGAAAACATACACTTAAAAGGGAAAACTGTAGATATTTATGGTTTCCGCAACCAACTGTTAATTAGGTTCTAAGAAAAAATCTGCGAACGACTGAGATGTGAACAAAATCTAAACCGCGGCTTTGCAGGGGAACACTGTATATATGACTGGTTTTCAGTGAGACCTGTATTGTCTGAAGTGTTTCAATACTCCACTACTAAACAGGGCAACAATGACTGTTTTCGCTCGTTTTTTATCATGCAGTAACACGTTAACAATCCATGCAAATACAATGTAACTACTAGTATTACATTTTACAGCTAGATTACAGTGCAGCTCATGTAAATGTACATGTTCATCTACTTCAGTATTTACATATAATTACCTAAGAGTACAATCATGTAGTTTATTTATGTGTATTCTTTAATATTGGTAAATACATAACCTGAACTACTGTAATCCATCTGTAACTGAATACATCCCCAATGCATTGAATTCTGTCAAAATGAGCAGTCATTTGCAAATTTCTTTATAAAGAGCTTTCAACATGAAGCTACAAAAGTCATATCACCCCCTCACACTTGAAGCAGACAGTATAAATATGTGCAGGGATGAAATAGACTGGTCTACCTGTCCGAGAGCAATAGAGCTGATGGCCCCAGCAGTGTAGCGGCCGACCCCTGGCAGCTGTTTCAGAAGAGCCTCAGCAGACTGGGGCATTTCCCCATCAAACTCACTCACCACCTACAGAACCAAAAACATTAACTAAGTACAGTTCACAGAAAATAAATACATTAACAAACTAGCCACACACTGAATGCAGGTTTCATTATTGATGTAATAACACGATATCAGGTGTGTCTTCATTTGAGTTGGAAAAGCTGTTCTCCATTCACTAGTTTGTCCCATGTTGGCCCGTCATAGTAGGCTGCATGTTGAGTTTAAAATGGGTAAAATCTTAATAAATTGCAGGGCTGTGTTCAGTGTATCTATCCGCTTAGCTCCTCCTTGGTGGATTCAACTCCCAGGACGAAATTATAAGGGGCCACTTCACTATACCATGAATTAATATTCTAGATTCATATCACTTAAGGTGATTTGTGAAAACAAACCCTGTTGTCTAAAAAGACTGCCTGCAGTTTTTAGCTACATGTGGATGATTTGGTCATTTTTACTGCACATAGTCAGTCATACTGTATTCTAAAGGTAAAGGTAAAGTTTCAGTTGGCTGACGCTCTTATCCCGAGAGACTTAAAATTATTAGTTACAGGGACAGCCCCCCTGGAGCAACCAAGGGTTAAGTATCTTGCTCGAGGACACAGTGGTAGAAAGTGAGGTTTGATTCTGCGACATAGCGGTCATCAGGTTTAAAGGCAAGTGTTTTATCAACTAGGCCACTACCACCCCAAAATGAAACATAAACAAAGAGCAACTTTAATGAAGAGACTGATGTGGATTGAGTGGCTTGTGGATGTATTTACAGTAAAGATCTGGGTGACTATCAGGTACAAGATTCAACACCATGTGGGGTTCTTTCTTTTCAGAACCTGAACACGTCTCTGCCTCCTGACAACTGCCTCCTGATCACTTATTGGAACATTAGGGAAGTTTTTATTTAATACCCACCTCAGTTTATTTACTTATCGTTCATTTATCTTTAGTTTTATTCACATTTGTATAGCTTCACTAATATATTTTATCTTTTGTGTTTTTATATATTTAGTTCTTTTCACTTTAGTTGCTGTACTGGCTTTATTAGCACCACATTTGAGCTTGTTGAAATGGGATGGGACTTTGTAGCGGGCAGCCCCTCCCCTAGCAACTGGGAGGACTCAATGTTTACATGATAGCCCCGTAACTCGGCCAGGGAACAACCTCGGCAAATTTTATACTGACCCTCAGCTCCCACAGACCTATCGAACATGGCCGGTGGTGAACCTCTCCTCCCCAATGAACCGGTGCGTCAGTCCTGAGAGCACAGACTTTCCGAGCCGTGACATGCCGGTAGATCTCTGTGAGACCTTTTCAACTCAACGAGCCTTCATTTGCCACCTAGCCCACGGTGATCCTGAGTTATTCACCCAAAACCTTCCCCCATTGATCTCTACAGAGGGAAAATTATATCTGGAGTAGAACATTTTACCTTTTTGCTGTCTGCAAGTCATTACTATAATTACTATTGTAAAAATAAGGAAAATATTTCTGTGAGTAAATGCCTGCAATCTTTTAACTGCTGTTGTAGATTAAAAAAAAACCAAAAAAAAAAACCTTCCGAGCTCCTTCCTGCAGTCTCCGCCCACGAGAATAATATCCTAGGCCTGCCCACATCCGATTCACCTCCTGCCAAAAAACATTGTTTCCTGTGTTAGGTACTCAGATAATACATGATCATTATACCTCCTTATGCACAAATATACTTTTTCCACTCACCTCCAGTGTAGCTTCTGCAAGTTTCTGGACCGTTGGCCACCTCTGATGAAACACCAATGAAATGTGAGAGTAGGCTTCTGTTTAAGAGCAACAAATGCTCTTAGTTTAAGAGCAACAAATGCTCTTAAACTAAAACATTAAAGTAAATATTTATACAAAATTGGGCAAAGTATAAAAGTATAAAGAGAGGCTGCCTGCCTGCATCCATTTGTTGTAGTAGTCTATCACTGTAGCAACTTGAGTCTGCTGTAGCATGATCTCCGACACCCACACTGGCAAATGAAAGACAAACAAGTAACACATCCAACTCATTCTGCCCGACACAACATCACACCTATGCGAAGCAAACTTTTAAAACCAGGATTACCCGCATATGTCCGGACATTGACATCCGTCTCTGTCAAGGCCTTAAAAGACAATGAAAATAAAATAATCAATGCAACTCTGGAATACCTCATTAACCTATTCAGTTCCTCTTCAGGAACAAAGCCTAAGTGTCTCAACACGGGCTCTCTTTACCAGCGTCCTCCATGGTAGTTCTCTCTTGCTCTTGTCGTACCAGGATAGCAGATGCAAACGGAAACGCTTCTGTTCTGCGGGGTCATTGAAGAAGTGATATGAAGACGGTTCAGAGGGCTCTTCTGCAGGACAGAAATAAAAAAATTACACAGCTGATCTTACAATAACATACCAGTTTATTATTGCCAGCATATTAAAAACTTCTGCATTGTACCTGCACTTATTTGGCTTTAATCAGCCATCATACTGGAGCATTAGTTTGTAGTTTAGCAATTACAGATTATTTGTAAGTTTATGACAATGGACTGCTGTTGACTAGACATGGTTATTGTTAGGATTTTATGGACACTAATATAAATAAAGATACCAATAAGTAAGCCCCTTACTTCCAGTGCAGGACAATCTTAATGCTTCAGCATAACAAGACATTTTGGGGAAGAACCTTTTCTATTCCAGCGTGACTGTGCCCTAGTGCATAAAAGCACTTGACTGGTCCGCACAGAGTTACTTGACCTCAACCTCATCCAGCACCTCCGAGATGAACTGGAACTGCGATTTAACCAGGGCTTCTCGTTCAACATCATAATGCATCATAAATGCTCTACAGAATGAACGGGCACAAATTCCCACAGAAACACAAAATCTTTTGGACAACCTTCCAACAAGAGTAGAAGCCGTTATTTCAGCAAAGGAGGGGACCAACTCCATATTAAAGTGTATTTTAATGCAATGTCATTGAAGTCGCTGCGGGTGTAATGGTCAGGTGTCCCAATACTTTTGTCAGATAAAGTGTATTTAGACCTATGGACAGGAAAGTGCATGCGTTCCGTCTGCTTAACTGGTAGCGTGAAAGCTGAGTAATGATGTGATGAAGAAGCTGAGATACCATAAAAGTCTGCATAGACAGCTTACCTTCTTTAACCTTAGATTTTGACTTCTTGGTGGGCTTGACCGATGCTGTTTGTTTCAGTGCAGTCCGTTTCGCTGTAGCAGATTTTATCTTGCTCATCGTTTTAATTCTGACCAGCTTCAAACTAAAGTCTAAAGTATCTCTAAGTGCATTTACACTAACAGCACTGCCGTGGAAATATAACTAACACTGCTCCAATCAGCCTGCCTTCATGTGACACTGAACAGAATCGACGATTTACTTATGAAGCTTGTGTTCGCAATAGCAACATTATTTTATAAAACTTTCACTGGCAAGGTTTGTTTTCTCAAAGCAGTGCATCAGAAAACCCGCCATGTGCTGCACTTCCTGGGAGATAGAGACAGTGAACAGCCAATCATATACGACCGTAGGCTTCTCAGCCAATCAAATGCCTGGGTGGGTGTGACTTGTTGGTCACCTGAGTACAATAATATCCCGAGCACAACTATTACTACTACCTCTAAAACGCCTACTAATATTGCAACTGCCACTAATAATAATTATTTAAAAAATAACAACAATGATAATAATAACAACAGGCATGTTGTAAATTAAGTGCACATAAAAATCAGATGTTGAGTTTAATATGATTTAAAAATACATGGTCAGCATGAATAAAAAAACATTGAAAGAAGTCAATCAACTTCAGTAATGGTCCGGATTCGACATTCTGCAGTGAAAGAAATGTTTGCATTTTATTTATTTAAAAAAATCACTGTTGATTTGTGATAGCTATTCTGTAAGCCATAAACTGAATTGGTTAGAAAAAACTGGATAGAGAAATGACCGTTAAAACCATATGCGAGCTTCACGTGTGTGTGGGCTACACTGTGACTTGACTGTCTCCTGAACTCTCAGAATGATAATAATAATAATAATAATAATAATAATAATAGCTATTATAATAATAATCATAATTACAGGCACCTTGTAAATTAAGTGCACATGAACAATCAGGTATTTACTTTAATATGATTTAAAACTACAGAGAAATAAATCAGTCTACTTTTTTCCAGTAACGCTCAGGATTCAGCATTCTCTTTTTCAAGTTCTGCAATGAAAGAGAGATGAAAGAGAGCATTTCATTGGAAATAATATTTAAACTCTGTTGATATATTTAAGCTATCACTCCTGTGATAGTTATACCATAAGCTGTGGAATGAATGAATGATTAAATGAAAAAATGTAAATACCTCTTGAAATATTCACTTTGTTTGACAGTAAAATATCTGCCTGAACTTCATCCATGCTCATGTACAACTCCTCAGCGTTGTGCTGAAAACAGAAAGTTGTGTTAGTGTGGTACAGCAAAAACATATTTAAATTGTATGGCTGCTTGTACACGCCTAAGTGTGTTATCAGAATCAGACCACAAGAAAGGTTTCTAGTTGTTTCTAGATATGTTACCAGCTCTCAGTCTCTAATAGTAAGACATGCTCACCATGAATGAGTCAAAAAAAGGTCCCATAGCTCTGTGAACATGTTCTTCCACTACTGGATATGAGCGCACAAAATGCTGATCAGAAAACAGGGAAAGGTTAGGTCAGAAAACATCAGTAACACTGGTCACAACAAAAGCATGATGTAATTATTTATTTCTTGCTTGAAGATTTGTGAAACATCGAAGTAGAAAGTAATGAATAACATAACTGTGTGCATAACTTCAATACAATGTATTTCAGTGTGGATTTTTAAAATATTTATTCAATGTAAATCATAAACTGTAATTCTAGACATCTAGTTGTTAATAAAGCAGAGTATGTGCATAAACAAAGATGGAATTCAGTGCATACAAAACCACTGGCTTAACTAAAATGCACAGTATTACATACGTGTCATTTCATATGTGAGTTTCATTTGTACCTCCAAAGCCAGACTGGCTTGTCTCTGAGCATCTGCATGCTTCTGATTACCCATAGCATACAGTAAGTGGTGCACCACTCCAAAATGGATCAGAGCTTCGGAAATTTCCTGGCTGCCCTGAGCCAACATCCTGCAACATTAGCTAATATTTAATGCAACTTTCATCAATATGCATGTAATCACTGTCAGAGTAAAATGTTCTGCCTAAAAAAAATTTCAAGAGAAGGTGAAAATGTTTTTCATTTTCAATGTAAGTTACTTTAATAAGATTTCTTAATTTTAGACCACTTAAACTGCCCAGTTCATGAAAATCAGGTGCAGTGTAAAGGCTGGTTGAAACGATGTAAAAAAAAAAAAGCACAAAAATGGAGATACACGGGAGATTCTTAGGTACAGTATCTACCCTGCACAAGTTTGAAAAACCCTATAAAATGTACAAAAGTATGAACAAAAGCAGCATACAGTGTCAGAAATCAAAGCAAGTTCATCTGATTTTATGCAACAACTTGCCATAGTTTGAGGCAAATATATAATGATTCAGGAATGCAGTAATGCATTGGTTATGAAAGTCTCTTAATGTTGTATATTGTGTCTGACTGACTGTGTGTTCATGTACAAGCATGTAACTTGCACTGACCAAGAGAAACTAGTTGCTTGTTTCTGTCTTTACGAGTACTTGAAATTAGCTCCCTGTATTTCTCAGTGGACTATTGTATCCTCTTCTGTTCACATACAGCAAAGGTGTACACAGTCTTAATTTTTGTTTTAGATGGGTTTAATCAGATTCCAGATGACTGTAATGTAACCGATCATCAAGCTTTTGTTTGTCTCTAACACGGTTGGTTTAGCCTGGAAACTTTTGGTAGACATTTGGAAGACATTTTGGTCCTACAGTGACATAATGTGCAATTACGATATTTTTTAACATACATAACTGGTCATTATTCATTATGTATTTTATTTTTAGTTTATGAAACTCATGGTCGTTATTAATAGCAGGAAGTGTCATTACCGTATGGCTTTAGCAGCTGCAGCCTGCTGAACAAACAGGGGCAACGAGTCTGTCATCTTCATCATCTCTGCATCTGAAGAAACAAGCATTTATACATTTATGCATTACAGACATTAATACAAATGTGGATTACTATTAGACTACTGCTATGACTGACTCAACAGCTTTGTCTCTCACAGCCTCTATACTCTATACATCACTCCCTGAGAGCTGAGAGTTGACTACTGCACCCTGACCATGCATGCAATTGACTGGTTGGAGGAGAATCAAAGGATGAGCAATCATACCCTGCAGTATCTTGTGTTTGCTGACTGTCTCTCTGGTCGGTTTCAGCAGAGCGACAAGAGCACGAAGAAGAGTGGTTCTCACCTCAGTCTGCTGCAGCTCTATAATCAGCTCAATGGCTGAGAGTCAGGGCACAAACAAATAATGGCTTATCAAATAATACAGAAGCAGAAAGAAATTTCTTATGTAAATGCTTATGGTCTGTACTGTTGTAGTATCATGGTTCTCGATCTGTTATTACTAATCTAAACTATTCAGTGAAAGCACTCTCACCCTCATACTGCACCTCCAAATGTAGAGACCGTAGCAAATTCAACAAGGGTTCCACAACAGTAAGATGGGCAGTCTGTACAATACACTGTAACAGAAGTTTTTTAATTAAACAAAAGGCAAAGAGTTGTATGGAACTTTGCACACATATTTCAACTTATAATAGTTGGTATATGAAAAAATATATGGACATATAGTAGCAGTAGACACACACAAATAAGATGCTAATGGGTTTGTAATAAACTCCAAGTGGTGAAAGTTTATCAGGGCAGAAACAGAGTGAGATGGTTCAGACAGTCCTGACAGAGGTATCAGAGGCAGGCATAGATGTAATCCTGAAAGCAGTCTCTGGCTCAAAATAATGGCTACCAATAATTTCAAAGAGCAGGCACAGGATCATATACTAGGATACAGGCCGATGTTTATTTGTGAAGTAAGTATGCACAAGGGTTGCCAGAGAAAAGCAGAGGCACAATGCCAGCCACCTATTACAACTCTGTAAAAATTCATAATGAATATAGCAACAAAAATTTTCCATGAAGAATCAAATTATCAAAACAAGGAACATTTCTTCTTCTTCTTCTTCTTCTTCTTCTTCCTCTTCCTCTTCTTATTATTAATATTATTATTATTATTAGTAGTAGTACTCACGTCCAGGTTAGTGACACACACATTCTGTGGTTACCCATTGTTGTGCTTGCTCTGCTTCTAACACATTATTTTCAAGTACTGACAAGTCATTCAATGCCCAATACATCCCACCATATTGACAGGTGTCATTGTAACAATTCTGTAATCGATGACATGTAAATATTACAAAAATGGAAATTCAACCATTGATGCAGTTCATCCCAATGCATCCATGCATTATTATGCATGTATGTTGTGATATTCCCTTAATAATGAAATAACCTCTATGTACCTGCACTGAGCGTAAAGCCTGAAGCACAAGCTGCTGGGCTTTGGGGCAACTGCAGGCAAGCAGTGCAATCAGGCCTTTGTACACTTGCTGCTGGTACGAGGGGTTCCCCAAAGCCAGAGACTCCAGAAGAGAGGCGGCTGACCTCTGGACCTTCTCTGACACAGAGTGAGCCAAGCACTCAGCTACAGCCTTCACACCTGCCATTTACACACGCAACACAAAAGTAAAAGTATAACTTAAATACACAAAACAAAAATAAAACTTAATTATTCAAATATTTATTTACATTTACGCAATTTGGCAGGTGCTTAGTGTCTCAGCGAAGCACATGGTTGTATATAATAATCTCACTGTTATACAGCTTTCTGGGTCACTTTGCTATTATTTACAGGCCGTTTAATTGTCCAGAAACATTTTCCCCCCAGCATGCTTTTAAATATTTAAAACCTGTTATATCGCACAAGAACAACATATTAGAATAATTTATTTATCTATTCATGCATCTGCAGAAGATATTACACAAATATTACACCAATGTGTACCGTAGCTTTCGCAGATGAGTTCCTTGTACTTGCATCCAGCATTGGAGACTATGTGAAGTAGGTGGAGAGCTTGGGCCTTGTCCCGCTCTTTGATCTGCTTCTGACCCAAAATCTCCAGCAGGGTCAGCACGCCACCTACCTCCAGAAATCCTATCACATACCGGTGACTGACAACACAGAAAAAAAAAAACAGAACATCCGAGAAGAACCTAGGGCTAAGTGATGTTTCAAGCAGCCGAAGAACAGAAAAAAAACTTTCTTACTTGCTGGTAGCTGAGAGGAAAACGCCTAGTGCTTTCAGCTGAAGATCTAGACTTGTGCCAAACACGTAGCTGAAGAGTATACTGTAAAGGAGCCATTTGAGTATATTCAGTATATTCAGTGTTTTCCTCACACTAATGCAAATGAATAAGGCTTCAATGATTGGATGTGTTTCCTGTGCTACAGCAAGAAAGTAAAATGTGTTGCATTGTTACAGTGGAATGTAAATCTCAGATGCTCTGATGCTGGGCTTTTTTCTGAAAAGCTTATACATTGAGAGGATTGTGATTTTGGTGTTTTTATTTTGTTAGAAGGTGGAGTGGCAGGCATTGCAAAGTTCATCATTTATCAGAATCAGATCAATTTGTGTTTTGCACAGCATTTAATAACGTGTTTGTGAACACCAAGTTTAGATGGCATCTTAGAGCAGAAAATAAACAAACTGTGCTGGACTACATTCCTGTTGGACCTGGAGATCGAACCTCATTACTATCATTTTCTTGTATGATTTAACTCTGAAATACGCAATCGGGCTGTTATGTGTAAGGATACGTGAGTCTAATCCAGGCAGTAATCCGAGACAGAAACAGACTGGCTGCTTGAGCAAACTCCAGCTCCAGCTCTGGACTGGTCTTTCCAGAGTTTTGCGACAGGAAGGAGTGCAGCATCCGCCGGCGAACACGCTCACTTCCCTGGTCCCACTCACGCAGAAAGGCCAGCAACCTGCGGCAAGCAGCCTGCTCCACACTGCCTGACATGCTTACAGCATCAGCATACCTGAAAGAGAACATTTTAATGTGTGATGTTTAATGTTTTCACTTCATCATTATCATCCTCTTTATAATGGTCATCATGTTCACTGCTGTCATCATCATAGTCACCATCATCATCAGCATCCTGAAAGTCTACTTTTAAGAACGCTAAATAGTTTTTTGTTGAGCTGCAGCAGACCTAGCATCAACCAACCAGTTTGTTGGGGTCTATCTTTCCTTTTGGTATCTCCTGGTCTAAAATAAAAACAGAAATTAAATTATAAAATTAAGTTAGTAACCTCTGCTGTCTTAGGTGTGACCACCTAAAAATTAAATCCAAGACATAAAATTAAATCCAAAACAGAAATAAACAGGTTACTATCTTCAAATATTATAATTTATTGACAAAGTATTGTCCTTAGAACCTACTCAGTAAAGTAGGTATATATAAAAATTTGTCTGACAATATTAAACTAGTTACTACTCACATCTGGATGTTAATGTGTATAGTCAAGCCTTTATCTAACTTCTCTGTTTGCTGTAAGCCACACATTCCAGTCTCTGCTGTTCAGCAAAAACGTTTTCCTTAAGTTTTTCCTGATACAGTGTAGCTATAGCATTATTGTTACAAAGTGATTTCATGTTGTTGTTGGTGGATGAAGTTGGTGAGTTGTCTTGGTAGGCGTCGTGTTTATTATTTGCGTTTACCAACTTTTTCCGCAGTCATTTCAACAAATGTAATTTCTAACAATGTGGCAAGTTACAGTTAACAATCGATTGACATTTTATGTCCTAAAACAAAAATATAACATTAGAAACGTAACTCTAAAAGTAAGTGATATAAATGTTTACCGAGTACTCCACCTTGCAGATTTACTTTACAGCTGCTTACAGTTGCTAAGCAACATTAACAAACTACGGCGTCCAACGAGAGACATGCGGTTTACCAACGATGATGATGATCATATATTATTTACTGATAATTAATAATAATTATATACCATTATAACAATGACCATTATTGTTGTTGTTGTTATTATTAGTGTTGGTATTGTTAGTTATTTGTTTATTTGTTAGTTAGTTTGTTTTCAAAAATGTAAAATATAGCTCACCCACTTGTTACATTTAACACGTTTGAGTTCGACCACCATTAATTCAACTACTCTTCAGAATAAAATGCCCTGCATGTGGCCAGTCAGTGTCAAGAAGAATAAGTACAAGGCCACTGAGAGAAAAAATTCAAAACACTGAAACACTTAGATATAGTGTTATATTGGGTATACTGGGTCAATTTTTAATTAATCACTTGGGACACAAATTGTATTTATCTTATGATTAATAAGGGTTTCAATATTTTTGTGTGGATCTAATAAAATTTTTCAACATTAGCTGTCCCACAATTTTAAAAATGACCAGTGTTCAGGTAAATGGCCCAGCTGTTTAGCAAATGGGTCTGAGACATTTCTGATAAATGTAATTAATGTTAAAATCATTGTAATTTAATAACAATGTAATATTAGATTATCAAAGACATTCAGTATTTGACAAGGGCCAACTACTTCTAGGTGCTCATTGTTTCTTTTTTGATTAAACAATCTTATTGACAAGTATGATTGGATTTGTCCACTCACCATACAGTTTTCTGTGGCAGTCTCAAAACTGAACTTTTCCAAAAAATAACTTGATTTGTCTGACCACAGAACAGTTTACCACTTTGCCACAGTCCATTTTAAAAGAGCCTTGGTCCAGAGGAAATGCCTGCGCTTCTTTTTTTACCTATTGTCATGACCAAGGGCGCGAGCCCCCGACCATAACCTTCCTCTATGGGATCGGGACGGACAGAACAGGCAGGTTTCCATGGTATGGTTTCAGGCTGTTTATTAAAGTAACAAAAAAGCAAAGGAAATAGGCGCAGTGGCCTCCGTGGTCAGAATCCGAGCAGATCAAACACCAGAATGGGGCAAAAGGGGAAAATGAGGCGATGGAGACATGAGGGATAACTGACAGACACAAACTTATATACACAACACCAGAATAACAGAAACACAAGACAGCTGAACTCAGGAGAACATGACCAATGGGAAACATGAGGTAAT
>JBBPDB010023729.1:0-12227 GCA_037974465.1 Brachypetersius altus | reverse complement strand
CACACACACACACACACACACAAACACACACACACACACACACACACACACACACACACACACACACACAAACACACCATGACTTGGCTAATGAGAGCTGGGAGGAGCATCAGTAACCTTTTAAAACAACTATAGAGTATGTTAAAGAAATGTAAAACCATATGCAAAGGCTAATGCCCATTGTGAAAGAACACATGGAAAAAGCAAAATAATGAGAACATATAATCACGAGGCTCGTGATTTCTGGCCAGGTAACTGGGTTCTCTATCTGGTCACTAGCTCCACCTCTTAATTCCTAGCTTGTTGGTATGGCCCCTATGAATGAATGAATGCGTTGGTCCGGTGAATTAACACCTGCGGCAGCCAGGTAAGAGAGCAGATACCAAATAATAAACATCTCCTTAATTATGTCATACTTCACCATTAAAAAACCCTGTTGAGTTACAGCACCACATACTGGACTGATTAATGTCCAGAACAATCAGTGCACACCTTAAACAAAAACTTCACCGCTGGTGGTGAATGGAACCAGACATCTGTCTCTAAAAGCTCCCTCACAGAAAGTTATTTCACAAAATGGTTGTAGTTGCTGCCTTATATGTTGTTCTACCAGAGTTTTGAGAAGATTTTGGTCCTAAACCCATTCATATAAAAACAGCCTCAGTTTCTGAGTGTTGTGAAGGTCATGTGCTCCTTACCGGTGGATAATGTGGCGGGACTCTAAGTACTGTAGAGCAAGGGAAAGTTCACACACGTACAGCTTCACCGTCTCCTCCTTAAAGTGAACGTTCTGACGCAGGTGGTAACGAAGATCTCCTCCCAACAAAAGATCCACTACCATGAACATGTCCTCCTCATCCTGAAAGGAGTACCTGCCAGGGATGCACAGATAGAGAAAGAGAGAGGGAAAGAGAGAAAGAAAGATAGAGAGGGAGGCAGAAAGGGAGACAGAGTGAGAGAAAGAGCGTAGTTTTTTAGGCTACATTTTCATGTTGTGTGTTATTTTTTATTATGCTGTTATTTTATACAGGTTGTGGCACTTTATGTTCTTTAATGATATTTCTCTGTGTGTGTATGTGTTTGTACAAAGCTGGATCCTGAAGGGTTCTTGAAGGATTCTTTAGTAAAGTCAGTGGCTGACACAGAACTGTGATAACTGTGAAACAGAACTCAAACAACTATCTAATGCCTGAATCATATCACATCATTCTTCATATTAGTTTTTGGTTTAGTTTTGTTGTTATTGCTATTATTATTACCATTATTATCATAATTATTGCTTAATTGCTATCATTGCTGTGTGTGAAAGGCGGCACTTTGGTCTTTTGACCTCTGGTCATGCAGAAGCACTTTTGGGCACTATTTGTGATAAAAGATAAATGGCAAATATAGAAATGTATTTTCCTATTTATTACCATTTGGTAGTTCACACTGCAATTAGCATTAACATGAGCTAACTCAAATCTGTGACCAGAAAAATATTACCATTAATCAAGACATCGTTAGGGCAACTGTGTTAGACGTCTTGGGCATAATATCTTTTGCTGATGTCTGTTGACTGTGGAAAGAAGCAAGCATCAGACCCGGCAAGCATCCAACACCGGCCCCAGCGCAGTGGAAAAGGTGGAACAGTAACGTTGCAAGTAACGTGTCTATTTCTTCTCACTGCCTGTATTCTACTATCGCTTATTTCACCGTTTTACTGTCTCAATGGTGCGTGCGTTGGTGTGAGACATTCGCAAGGCACCCTGAGCTGTGCATGCAGCCCCACCCCTCCTGCTTCAGACTGAAACAACAGCCTGCAAGAAGCTTCAGCTTAAACAGCTGTTTATTTTAGAGCAACAAATCGTACTGGTGTACTTTGGTGTAAAGTGCATGCCTGCTATGCAAAATGCATACAGGACAGTAGGTTCAACCCTTCGTCCCTTCACTCTCTCATCTTTTCTCACCCTTATCTCATTTTCCTGTCATCCTCCACCCCTTCTGCCCCTCAAGCCTTCATTCCCTCATCTCTTCGCCCTGTTGTTCCTTCATCACTTTCTCCTCTTATTACTTCGCCCATGCTGTTCTTCATCCCTTCTTTCTCTAATCTATTCTTCCTCTGATCTTCTAAATTAAGGATACTAGGCTGTAGTGATGCCTCAGGGTTGCTGCCACAGCAATACATGACCACAGCACTCAGCCAGGGAGCATGAGTCTGATTCCTTAATGGACACACTTTGGTGTGTGTGTGTGTGTGTGTGTGCGCGTGTGCATGTACATGTATAAAGAACATAATCAGTCAAAGTGTACAGTGACGTGATGTCTTTCTGAGCAGTTGTAATGGATGTATGTAGGGTCTCTCTATAGGGGAAGGAAATGGATCTTCTTTCAGAGGAACACTATTATAAGAGCTGTGAACACGAGCATCAGTACAGTTTAGAGGACAAGACAACATACAGTGCAGTCGAGAGGGGCAATGACAACACTAGCGTGAGTGAATATGACATACTGTATTCTAGCAGCAGAATTATTCAGTAAATGAACGTAAATATTGGGGTAGACAGCAATAAAAACAAAAATTGGCCCCTTATAACTTCTAGATCAAGCATGTTCCCCTTTATACACCACTGAGCCAGCGGCTGCTTTCAGGGTCATACACAGAAGTGTGTGAGTGATGCAGTGATGCTGAAGATGGATTTGTCCAAGATGTTTTTCGCTTGACCAGCCAGCTCCAAGTGCTAACCTGTATGACTGGGTAGTCATCTGACTATGTGTCTCTCTCTGCTAAATATACAGAGGACTTACGTTTTCGTTTTGATATGCTTTGTGCACAAAATAAAAACGTTACTCGTTTTGAGTCATCTCTCACCACAACAACACAACGCAAAGGTTCATCCTCAGTTAGACTTGGCAGCGTGTGGTGTAATCCTCTGTAGTGTCCAGCGATCTGATGCAGCAAAATCTGCACCACACACCAAAAAGATGCTCTCCTTAGTCCCTCTGTAGAATGCTGTGAGAACTGCCGTGGGAAGGTGTGCTGAGAGTCCATGTGAGGTTCATGTGAATGCCAAGGAACTTGGTGCTCTGGACTATCTCCAACAGGGAGCTCCTGTAAAAAAAACCCCTCAACTTTGTTCGCATAGGGATGATGGTAGTGGCTTTGAAGCACACTGGAATGCCTGTGCTCAGAGAGATACTGAAGATGTACATGGGAATATCTGCCAACCGATCTGTGAATCCTCTGAGTCCAGGAATGCTGTTCGGTCCAGCGGCTTTCTGTGGACAATAAGCTGGTCTAGCCAAAGAACTCTCTGGTCCCATACAAGAGGGATCAAAGTAGGCTGTATTTCCCAAATAGCAAAACCATGCTGCGGTGTGGTGGGGTGGAAGCATGAAAGTGTCAGCAGAGACCTCAACAAGCTGATCAGGGATACAGGTTTGGAACTAGGAACTATACAACTTGGAAAGTTTTTCTGAGAGGAGAACATTAATTACACAATGCTGATCACCCATTCCACAGTGTTGTGGTCAAACAGAGAAGCACAGTCTAACCGGCATAATCTGTTCTACTGAACACCATAGAAAATTCTTCCTCCCAACTGCCACCAGACTCTATAACTCATCCTCCTGTCACACACTCACCCAATAATCTGTACAATAACACTCTGATACTCAGATGTACAATTTCTTATTGTGTGCTAAATCATTACCATCATTTTATCACATATTTATCATTATGAGCAATAACGAAGTCGTGTACAATGTAATTACTTATGTACAACTCTAAACCACTATTTGTGTTAACTAGTTAATGAATAAAAATACTCTGAAGTAGTTTATCTATAGTATTTTGTATCTATCCACTTGTACTGACCACAACATATTATGTATGTTCTCTGGATACAATTTAATTTAATTTATTTCATATTGTTCTTATCGGTGTGCATCTGTGTGTCTATAGGGCAATTTCCTCTGGGATCAATAAAGGTTTCTTTATTTAGGATATTTTTCACTGTACACTGAAATGTATCAATGTTCATTGTGGCATCTCACTGTAATCTATGCTTATTGTACATTGTTGTGTACACTGTTGTAACTCACCATACACTGTGGTCTTATTGTTCAGTGTTATATATCTTACTGCACTGTGGTATCTTACTTTAAACTGGAATGATTTCACTGAGCACTGTAGTGTATCAATATATAATGAACTGTATCTCACTGTACAAGATACTGTGTCTCACTGGGCAATGTAGTGTATCTCACTGTACACTGCAGTCACTACAAAACACTATAGCCTGTTTCACCGTTCATGCCATTTTGTCCCCTATGCCTCCTGTAGTGTATTAAACTCTGTCGAAACAACTGCATGAATCAGAACATTACAGAGGGTTCTAAAGCTTTATGGAACATTCTGGAAAACTATAGAGCATTAAAGAGTGCTATAGAGCATTGTATAGCATAACAGTAAAAGAGCATTTTACAGCATTGTGGAATATTACAGCGCATTGCAGACCTCTGTAAATAATGCGTCCCTCTAAACTCTGCCGCTCTGGTTCATTCTGTTAGACTGTTTTGTTCTGAAAACATTTTAAGACGAACAGTTAGTCCTGGAGGGCTTAACACACAAAGTGGACACACACACATGTACGTATACACAACACTCTGTGCCTGTTCTTATATAAGGCCTGTGAGGGCATAATGAGTCTTCTCCAATATGCTGTCCTATTTTCAGGTCCAGTGGAGAATGTGTATGTGTGTGTGTCTAAACTATACAGACTGTCACAAAACAAGCAGAATACTGCAGAAGCACTCAATGCTGCTGAGTGTGCGCACTGAAACTCACCACAGGTTGACGAGGAATGGGTGCTCAAGCCCTTGCATGATCTGCAGCTCTCTGAAGACGTTCCGGACTTCGTCTCTCTCAATACACTTGTGCTTGTTCATGTACTTCATGGCGAACATCTTCTTAGTGTCCCTCTTCTGCACGATGCACACCTGCAGAAAACACATACACACACACACACACACACCACGAAGTGTCAAATAGTTAAAAGTCCAAAACAAAACAAAAAAACATATTTTACACACACTCCTATCTAATAACCATGCGCTGCTTGAACACTGAAGTCCACCAGAGGGCAGCATAGAGCCTAATCTGTTTAGTGCAATCAGATGAGATGACTGCTGTTTCTGCAAACACTCTTCATGAACAGTTTAGGGAACATCACAAAGAGTGTTGCCTGTGGGATGTGCTAGATAGTCCTATGGAGGGTTTAACTCAGCTTACAGGGTTTAATGTATCTGCTGCTGGTGCAGAACCACAGCACATCTTCAGAGGTCTTCTAAAGTCCAGGGATCAACAGGTCAGTGCTGTTTTGGAAACACAAGTGGGAGTGCAGGTGCAGGTCTGTATGATAGACACTTGGTATTAGTATTGTACTTAAATGACTGACCTGATTAATTTAGACTGTTTCTGAATACACAAAGAAGGTTTGTGACACGCAGAGCAGCGTCATGACACACCAGCCAGCTTTACAACACACCAAGGAGCTTCACAACACACTAAGCAGCTTTGCAACTCACTGAGCCGCTTCATAACACACCATACAGCTTTATAACACACGGAACAGCTTCACCATACACTGAGCAACTTCATAACTTACCAAGCAGCTTCACAACAGTCTCAGCAGCTTCCTGACACTAAGCAGTTTTGCGACACACACTGAGTAGCTTCACAACAGTCTATGCAACTTCATGAAACACTGAGCAGCTTCAAAATACTGAAGATATTTGCAACAAACTGAGCAGCTTCTACACTGAGGAACTTCACCACACACCTTGCAGTGTAACAACACTCTGAATAGCTTCACTGCAGACTGAGACGCTTAACCCAGCTTTAGACTAAGGCACAGGGAGTCTCAGCAGACGGGGGTCTGTCTGTAATACCATAGTGGGTTTGATTTTCCTGTTGAAGGAGCAAAGCTCCCCCCACATAAACACCCCCAGCACAAAACACTAAAAATATCACACAAGTCAAGTAGAGCTTTATTTTCATGCAAGCCATTTACATACAGTACACAGTGAAATGAAATATCATCCTCAAGGACCACCGGTGCAACATAGAACACAACAGAACAGCGGCACACTCAGACAGATTAACAGTGAAGGTAAAAAGGGGGGATTAAAATTAAACTATGTATCTATAAATACATCTCTGAGTTTGCAAAGACTTTACATAAAAATTAAGAGACACACACAGATCTCTACACTCACAGGCATGGACAGACTGCTTGCTCACACAGCAGACCATTAGAGGGTGGGTGTTTAGGGAACATCAGAAAGACTTCAAGGTGTTGACTCTTTAAAATTCGCCAGATCTCAATACTGAGCGGCTTCATAACACGCTGAGCAGCTTCAAGACACACTTAGTAGTCTCACAATACTGAGAAGCTTTACAAGACACTGAGCAGCTTCACAACATTCAAAGCAGCTTCGTGGCACTCTGAGTAGCTTTATGACACTGAGGAACCACACACCTAGCAGCTTTATGGCATTCTGAGGAGCTTCACCACACTCTGACATGCTTCACGACACTCTGTATAGTCATGACACACTGAGCAGCTTTACAATAAACTGAGCAGCTTCACAACAGTCTGAGCAGCTTCATGACACACCAAGTAGCTTCACATTACTGAGGAGATTCATGACATGGAGGAGATTCACAACACAATACACTGAGCTTTACAATACACTGAGCAGCTTCACCACATTCCAAGCAGCTTGAAACTCTGAGTAGCTTCACCACACTCTGAGTAGCTTCACCACACTCTGAGTAGCTTCACCACACTCTGAGTAGCTTCACCACACACTGAGCAGCTTCCCAACACAACAAGCAGCGTCAAGACACACCCTATAGTCTCTCAACACTGATGAGAGCAGCTTGATGCCACTGAGGAACTTCACCACACACCTAGCACCTTCATGACACTCTGAACAGCTTCACCACACTCTGACCAACTTCACCCCACACTGAGATTCTTCACAACACAGTGAGCAGCTTCACAACACTCTGAATAGCTTCACTGCGGACTGAGCTGCTGAACAAAGCCTAAGGGACAGAGAATCACAACAAGCAGTGTGGGGGGATTGGAAGCTGCCCCCACATAAACACCCCCCTGGACAAAACACACAAAAATATCACAGGCACATCTATTCACACGCAGCCGTGGACAGACAGCTTCCTCACCCACATCGTACCATCACAGGGTGGACAGATGACTGGATGGATGGACAGATACTCTCTGTTCCTAATTTCCATGAAACAAACACACACAAGCGTGATGGTTTGATGGATGTGTGTTCTTGTCAATTGGTCTTTGATGTACCGAGAAACCAAGAAACTCATTAGATCCGCAAGCTTAAGGGAGGGGAGGTGTGTGTGTGTGGGGGGGAGGCTCGCTGTCACGGGGTGTTAAGGAGTGCAGGAAGAATAGAACGCTGGTTATTTTCCGTAATTAAAGGTGACGTTTCCATCAAATGTCAGATCAAATCTGGGAGAGAGGCTTTATCTCTCAGAACAGAGCCAACACTTACTCACACACACACACACACACACACACACACACACACACACACCCCACATATAAATTTTACGTTTTTGTGCATGCGGTTTCTCACCTTTCCAAAGCTCCCCTTCCCAATGGCCCTGAGAATCTGAAAGTGGTCAAAATTAACTGTGAAAAAAACAGACATGAGAAAACAACAACACTATAAATCAATACAGAGCAGTATTAACTTGTATAGCAGTGATAACTCAGTATACAACCGCAATAAATCAAACTTGAACAGTAAAAATATATCATAGAGCTGTAATAGCTCAGAGCAGTAATAACACAGTATAGAACAGCATTAACTGTATTATAGAGCAACAATAAGTAGATACAGAGCACTAATAACAATATAAGACTGTAATAACTCAGCATAGAGCTGTCATAACTTTGTATAAATCAGTATATAGCTGTAATGAATCTGTGTTAAGCAGTAATTACTGCACTGGATTACCCCAGAATAAAGATCTTTACATGGGATTACGCCAGGATTAATATCGTCACACCGCATTACCCCAGGATTGAGATATTTTACACTGGATGATTTCATTCATAAGATCTTTACATTCCTTAAAGGATGAGTGTTTGGACCACGCAAGCTGTGTATGTTTGGAACACACTGCACTATGTTGATGTCACACATATAATGTATAAATATATGTGTTTCAGAGAGGTCAAAAGACAACAAGAAAATGGTAGTTAATGAAAGATGAACAGCCTGCTGTCTGTGGGTGTCTGTGTGTTTGTGTGTGTGTGTGTGTGTGTGTGTGTGTGTGTGTGTGTGTGTGTGAATAATTGATGTGTTTTAAGCTCAGATCTACTCTGTGAACTGTTTCAGCACAAAAGCTCTGACCGCTGGGAAAGGATGAAAGGGGAAAAGCGGGAGACAGAGCGAGCGAAAGTGAGGGAGAGAGAGAGAGAGAGAGAGAGAAAGAGAGAGAGAGACCCCACCCCCCCACTTTGTGAGTAGACACATATATCTGTCATCACTTACACCCCCAGTAGCACTGTGTGTATATGTGTGTGCATGTATGTGTCTGTGTGTGTGTACAATAGGCAATAGAGTGTGACAGAAAAAGAGCAGAGTTCATCAACCTTCAGCCTGAGCTTCACGCAACACACACAGACATACACACACACACACAAAGATAGTATTCTGATTATACCACAGAATGGAAGCTTATATCCCCTCACACACTCATCATACACTCATCTCTCGTCTCAGACTCATGTCATCATACGTGCACATCTGAACTCACTCACCTATACGTGAAAACACTCACACACTCAACCACACACTTAAACCCTCACATATCCTCAGCACACACCCATCTCACACTCATTACACACACATCACCTCATACCCATCCTACACTCTCTTCATAAGCATATTACACACTCATCAGACACTCACCTCAGATGTGTGCAAACCTGAATTTACACACTCACAAACCCATTCATACACACTCTCTCAAACACTCACACACATCTTTCACACTCACTCACACGCCCATACATGTACATGCCCACACACACTTTCAAGAAGTGCTGTTTAAAACCAATTCAACTTGTTTCTGTCTAAAAACAGGCTTCAGGACACTTACCAGTCTGGGCTGCACACTCTACTTAAAAAGTTCTACTTGCAGTCTCTGAAGAACTTCATGCAGCTAGATCAGCCAACCTGTCTTCTGCTCTGATTCTTCTTGATCATTCTGTAGCCTTTGACACGATCAACCATCAGATCCTCCTCACAACTTTCTCCAATCTTGGGATCTCAGGCACAGCCTAGCAATGGTTTGCATCCTACCTTCACGAACTTTTCTTTCCCTTCCAGTGACAATCGGGTCTCAACCCTCAGACTGTCTGGCTGACATCTCCTCTTGTTAGGCGGCACACCACCTCAAGGCAGAGATAGGGACTCGAGTCTGAGACTCTGACTCAAGTCACACTTAAGTCAAACAAACAAAGATTTGTGACAAGACTTTAGACTTGCTCTCAACGACTCGAGACTTGACTCCAACTTAGGTGTCATGACTTGTGAGTCATAACTCGTACACAATGTTCATTTCATAGAATTATTTATTTTTATCTCGCACTCTTTCCAACGACCCCTCATTTGCCATAATAGCCCCCGCCAATCCGCAGTTATTAGCCGAAAACCGTTCACCGCGCCACTGTGTCCCATTACTTTTTGTCCGCGGTGAACAGTTTTTGGCTAATACCTCCAGATCTCCGGAGGCTTCTATGGCAAATGAGGGATCATTGGAAAGGTGTCACCAAGCCCTATCTAACTGTGAAGTTTCACCTTTAGAGTGCGAGATGTGTTTTTCATATTTAACATTTTGATTTAAGATAATTTAGGCAAATCCTCCATGTGGGTGAGGGCATCTCACAGCATGCAGTCCAGCCTCCTTCTAAGTAACAGCCATTTATAATTATGGGACGTGGCCAATTAGCATATCTTCTAAACATTTGATCTCAAAATTTAGAGTCGCCGTTTGGAAAAGTGCAACATTTAGATTTAGAGCGCAATATTTAGTTTGTGTGAAAATCCTCTAGGTAGCCATGGGAGGGGCTGGCCGCTGCAATGCCTTTTGAAAATTGTTGTAGTCTGTAGTCTGATAACAGTGCTAATTGATATCGAACTTGATACTAAATTTTAGTAGCAATTAATGTCTGAGAATAATTTTTTTGACAACACACAACCAATCTTTCACTGAGTCACTCATACATCCAAACACTCACCCACTAAACACTCATTCAGATAACTCTCAAACACATCCAAACGCACACACCAAAACACTCACACACCCAAACACACACCTTCCTCAGAGCAACAAATCAGGAATGACAAACACACACACTGAGACCTCACACACACACACACACACACCAACAAACAGAGGTAAACCCCAATCTTAATCTCAGCCAGTCTTTATTCCTGCCCATTTTTTTTCCCACCGTGGAAAGTAATGGGACACAGTGGCGTGGTGAACGGTTTTCGGCTAATAACTCCGGATTGGCGGGTGCTATTATGGGCAGGAATAAAGACACCCCCTCCCCCACACACTCACACACTCAACCTGAAGTTATACGTAGGGTTGAGCAATGCAGAAAAGGTAAATCAAAATATTTTTAAATATTTTCCAGATGATATTTGGCACCAACCAAACGAATGAGCTTCTGAACATCTCACACCTGTGCTGCACATGTCTGATCAAACACACTTCATAGTAATCTAAAAACCGATCGTCGGTCATATCACCCCACACACAACTACCTGTACCGCCCATCTTTTAGACACAGCACAAGGCGGCCAATCAGGACAGAGCTCATTTACAATCTTAAAGGCACAGTAAGAGAAACAATCTACTTAAAGAGTGGTGGAGATGAAGTAATTGTGGAATCACAGACATAACTGGGAAAAAAATTAGGGTTAGGGCTCTTTAAGCAACACACATGCACACATCTAACAAACACATCACCCATGCACACAACCAGCTCAGACACTCCAAACACACATCCTGCGAACAGCTTTACACACGCGTCGATAATGTTTGTGCTGGGCAGCTGTGAACAATACTTACCGTCCTCCCCCTCCTCAAACACGGGGGACGCGTGGGACTTAGTGGTGCCCATGTTCCCCTGGACACGCGACCCTTACTCTACATGCGTGGGCATGGAGGCAGTGGCAGCAACACCTGTTCTGCTGTTGAAGAGGATCAGCACCCTTAACATGACTGACCCGACTCTGTATCATGCAGACCCGAGATACAGAGAGGGAGGAGGGAGGGGGAGAGAGAGAGAGAGAGAGAGAGAGAGAGAGATGCGCTTCTATGAGGAGCCATGTAGTACAAACTATATGAGGAGCCGTTTCGGACAAAATACAGTAACCTCTTGCACACACCACTGAAACACTCGCGCTCTCGCGCTGAACTAGAAAGCGTGGATCAGTGTGCAGGCGACCGTTCTCAGTGAATTCATGTCATTGTAACAGAAAGGCAAAGCAGTTTTCTTTTACAGCCAGGAAAGACTTTTTGAAAGACACTTTCAGCCTCTTTTAACAACAATAATAATGCGACCAGTCATTTTAGTTTAATTCGTCATTTCTGTTTTGAGTGTTTTTCCTAACTGCGAGGATACGTTTATACTTTTTTGCTCCTTCCAGTTACAATAAAATTACTTCTGGTATTACATCTGGTAGCATTAACCCGTTTAATCCCAAATTTTCCCCTGCAAAATAAGTGCATGCATTTTACTCCTTAGACATCCCTAACGCACAATATGTTTGAATCTTTCAATTTTTTGGTGGTTATGATCAGAGGTGGACAGTAACGAAGTAGATTTACTTGAGTACTGTACTTGAGTTTTTGAGTATGTACTTCACTTGAGTAGTATTTTTTTGGAAACTTAGGACTTTAACTTCACTACATTTGAAAGACAAATATCATACTTTTTACTTCACTATATTTCTATCAAGGGTCTCGTTACTCGTTACTTTTAATTCTAAAAGTGGATTTTTTCCCTCCTTTTTTCCTCCTTATCTAAAACGTGATTGTTTTTTTCCGGCTGACAGCCTATCAGTAATCAGTAGAGTCACGTCGCGTCTGACGTAGCCTGTAACCATCAAATTAA
>JBBPDB010023709.1:0-12227 GCA_037974465.1 Brachypetersius altus | reverse complement strand
GAGAGAGAGAGAGAGAGAGAGAGAGAGAGAGAGAGAGAGAGAGAGAGAGAGAGAGAGAGAGAGAGAGAGAGAGACACCTGCAAACCTGCAGCAAAGTGCTGACCCACTCCTCACTGTTTTGTTCCAGTAAGTCCTGCCCATCTTCTAGGAGACCGGGGCGGATACAGATCCGCGCGAACCCGTCGGTGTTGTCGGGTATGGCTACACCCCGCACGCAGTCTCTCATAACCTTTTTCACCGTACTGGCCCCTTAATTGCACACAGAAGAAAAAGACGGAGAGAGACGGAGAGATAGAAGGAGAGAGAGGGAGAGAAAGAGGAAGAGAAGGGGAGTGATAGAGAAAAATGCTGTTTTGTTTAAAAGCTGAAACTTAGTGCTTGTGGCCAGAAGGCGGCGGTTCTGACCGTCTTTGGCTGCTGTTATCAGTTCCCAGTCCGAATGAGATGTAACAAAGAACTTTTTCCCCAACCTTTTTTCCTGCTGTGTTTAGTTTAGCGAAGTTTCTTTTCTGTTGCTCCATTCTACCGTGGTCATATTATATTGTACATTAAGTTGTTTCAGTTGAGACGTATATTATTCTTTTTCTTCTTCAAAGTGATCTTTATTGTCGTCTCAGCTATGTACATGTTTACAGTGAGATGAGACTCCAGGTTTACAGAATATTAAAAGAAACATAGAATACACACATACACTATATATGAATAAACTAAAAATATAAACTCTAAAATGTGATGGTACATTTTTAACATTCAAAAAATAGTGCACACGTTGCATCAGCAGTCAGGTGGAAAGCAGTAGAACTGAAATTGTTAAAATGTGCCAAAGATCAGCAGCAGTTCAAAATAAATATACCATCAATCTATGAAAAATACAGGCACTATGAGACAGTGTAACGTGTTTTTTTCATAAAGCTTCTTCTTCTTATCATCATTATTCAATCATTCATTCCTCTGTTGTCATTCTCTTCTTCTAATTATAGTTATTATTATTATTATTATTAAAAAGAAGGAAATGCCCCTCCTTGGAGGCAGCCCACTGCTTCACTTGTTGAATGGGTTAAAGGGGTTAAATGCAGAGAAAGAATTGAACATAGTTCACACTGTGCCCAGCGGTGTGTTCATGCGTGACTATAAGAGGCCACTTTACTTTATTATTCTTATTCTTATCAGCAAAGCACTATTTTTGATGAACCACTGTTTGTGATACTTGTAAATTACTCAAACCACTATTTGTGACACTAGTACACAAACTACTTTAGATACAAACTACTTGCTTACTTCGCAGAATTATTAGAATTATTTTATGAGATCTTTCTGCAAAGCTTTTATTTGAGACTATATATTTTATAGTGTCCGTGTCTCTGTGTGTGTGCAGTTACAACATAAGCAATTTCCCCCATTTTATTATTAATTATTAGAAATGAGAATCGTTGTGCAATCTTTACACTTATCTCACTAAAGTGAGGGTGAATGTAGTTTGTGTGGGACACGAGCCAGAGGTGGGACTTCTTCATGTGATGGATTTATTTCTTTATGTTCAATTGAAATCACTGTTGTTAAGGTATTGCAGCAAAAGCACATGACTGAGATCACAAGATCGAAATGCTTGGTTAGCAGACAATGTGTGCAGGCGTTCTCTTCTAACTTAGGCACTACTTATCTCTTGCCTTGTCTGTGGCATAAACAATCATGCGATGTTCCGATTAGGTCATTCGGGCACTCAAACTCACCCCCCAAACCTGACAGTTATGGAAACCACCAGGCCTGCACTCCTGTAAAAACACCATGCCTACATGTTTAGTCAATATAAACTTGCTCCAAATAGTAGTTTTCATGCATTTACAATGGATAAAAAATGTTCTGCAAGTGAGACCCCTACCCCTCCTCTGGCATTAGACTGTGAGCTAAAATTAAAGTATATTTTCAGCATTAAGGACTATCACAGTGAAATCTAATGCAGCTCGCTGGCTATTGTTAAGTAGGGTAAAATGTTTTTAGGGTAAAATCCCAGGACTCCTGGCGGCCTCCATGGGGTCCCCTTGAGCAAGGTACAGTCCCCACACACTGTTCCCCAGGCGCTGTGTTCCTGGCTGCTTTAATAGGTGAATGGGTTGAACGGGTTAAATGGGTTAAATGCAGAGAATGAATTTCACACAGTGCTGTGGGGTGTTCATGTACAACAAATGGCCCCTTTACACTTTTTGCATAGTGTTTTTCACAAAGAGTTGCGTGTAAAAATACGCTCAGAAATGTATAAAGGATTGAATATAACAAACACACAAACCCAAACGCTTATTAAACAGAAGTGTCTTTAACAGAGCCAGCGGCTCGCAACGAAGGAAAGAGATTATTTCATAAATTCGAGGCAATAGACTCTGTTCCAGAGACCAGTAGCACTAAAAGCATTTAATGACACTAAAAAGGCAGGAAGACCGCAAGTAGGGCAAGCATATGGATCATTTGAAAATACCAAAGTCCCTTTACGTGGTCTGCATATTTTATGAAGAAAGGAACATCCATTAAACATAAAATATATGAGCGTATATACAAGTGCACTCTAGAATATTACCGGATGTTTAACAGACATTTGATTTGGCCCTTTCTTCATAAAATATGCAAACAATGTAAAGAGCCTTTGGTATTTTCAAATTATCCTAATCCAAACAATGTAAAGGGTATTTAGTTTGGTTTCTAGTCTATGTTGTATCATACAGTGCCTTGCAAAAGTATTCACCCCCCCTTGGCATTCTCTCTATTTTGTTACCTCACAACTTGGAATTTAAATGGATTTTCAATTTGCATTTAACAGATGCTTTTGTACAAAGTCACTTCCAAACTCAGGGGACAGTTTCCCTGGGGCAACTTGGGGATAAGGGTCTTGCTAAGGATCCCAGTGGTGGTGCTGAAGGTAGGATTTGAACCCATGACCTCTTGGTCCAGAGGCAAGTATCCAACCCATTCAGCTACCTCCAACCCAATCTGCTTTTACATGATGGACCTCGAAAAAAAACCACAGATTAATGCAGTTAAAAGGGGAAAAAGATATTTTAAGGTATTCTAAATTATGTAAAATTGCCAATACCTTCAAAAGTCACTTAATTAGTTAAATAAGATCCACCTGTGAGCAATAGAAGTGTGATCTCAACAGCACTAAGGAAGGGCTACCATCAAGCAAGTGACAGCATGAAGATAAGCCCCACAATGCACAGAGCTGGGCTTCATGGAAGAGTGACAAAGAAAGTAAAACAGACCATTTGAAATGTACACAAATGCAGCCATTCTATTTACTATCCAGAAGTAAAACAGGCTCAGTAGGCTCCTACAACCCTGCATCAAACCACTGTGAACATTATTTGTGTATCACCTTAATACATTATTGTAGTTACTGAATTCTAAATGTTCAGTTCAGTTAAGAAAAGTAAGAATGCTAAGATATAACTGTACAGGTTCAGACTTTTAAGTGCCGACAGTTAGTGAATTTATTGCTTTTTTTGCGTAAACTCTGTGTATATATTGAAACCCTGGCAAATGCTTTAGGAACAATTCATCATGATCTTTGAGTTTATTGTTCTTTGACAGACCCTGCTTCCCATCATACGTTTTTATGTCATACTTTTATATTGTCCTGATTATAAAACTTCTTACAGCAACCAGTTGAGCACCTAAATTTCCCGCTCTTACAACACCCAGACTTGTGCAAATGCAATGACTTTCTCACGCTACACTGTTCCAAAGACAGAAGTCTGTGGGCAGTAGATGTTTTTTTTCTGTCTTCGTTCGTCACCTGCTTAAAAGTTTCTGGAGGTGTCACTTCTGAAACTCTCACTTGTGGTTTACTTTTGCAGGCAAAAAGGTGAAATGGAAACTAAAATGTGACAGAATCAAACCAGATCGTACTGGTTACACATCAGTGTTTTAATCCTTTAATACCGACATTCATGAGATCAAAGAACATACTTGTGGATAACTACTCCTAGTTAGTTTGTTTCATGTACTAAAGTAAGATATTGATAGAGTTCTACTTTTCTGAGTTTAAACAAATGGAGAAAACTTAATACTTCTACTCAAGCAAAGAATGTAATGAAGTTTTTCTCAAGCATCTGTGTGCAGAGCCAATTGTTTATTTTAATTAATTTAGTACTAAAATGCAGTAAAATACTTTCAGAGTATGTTGTGGTGGTGGAGATGCAGAGCTGTGATCAGATCCAGGATCTGTGTGCCAGGTTCCCAACACCAGTCTATGAAGAGCCTGGTTACTTCTTCCATTAAATGAAAACATAACTGACAAATGATAGAGAGCATGTGTGAGTGAGTCCATATTGACTGGGGGTAGTGAGGCTAAACAGCTATAAATACTGAAAAAAGACAGACATTGATTCTTAAGGACAAAGTGACATTTTGACTTCAAAAGAGGCCTTATATACAATGCTGTATTACACTGTATTACATTCAGGTGTATATAAGAAATCATAATTCATTTTCCTTGTGTACCATGATGTATGTATGAGGAAACCATAATGTAACTGTGTGACTGGCGGTAGCGGGACTAAACAAGAAAGTGGATGAAATTGCTACATAAAAACAAATCTTCCCCCAACTAGGTTCAGCTGTACTATATTAGGGGAGGAGCCGGGACACTAAACACTAAAATCCTCAGTTTTAAGCTGTACTGGTCTATGTTTTAAGGAGTGTCAAGTCAAATCTAGCTGTATTATCATCCCTGCCATTTACATTAAGTACAAAGTTAGACAAAAGTTCGTCCTCCATAGGTGCAACACACAACCCAATTCATCAGCTGCACACTAAAAATGAGGGTAAAAAGGGGAATTAATTAGAATTATTATACATTTAGTGTTCCAGCCAGTGCACTAACACCCCAGGCCAGTATCACAGTGATGTATCCGTCTCTGGACTTGAATATAAAGCAAGTATATGCTTTATGACTATCAATACACTGCCATTCTATGAGCTTTACTCTACTGAGCCACACCACCCACCCGCAGCTGTCTTCCACTCTAACCTTCATTTCCAGTAATAAAAGTCCTTCGTCTGGCTGTGATGATAAAACCATATAATCCTACTTCTGTCACTGGTCAAAAGAGTGATTAGATTAAATTACTGTGAATGCTTTGACCTCATTCTGCTTTAAAAGACAGTTCCTACAGGTTTCCCACGTGGGATTCTCAGCTTGCAGGTTCCTGGAGTCTTGATCAACCGGATCTTTCTCATTCTCCACCGATCCACTGCTGTATTTATTTGAGTCGGGATACACCTGATTGCCAGTTTTGAGTTTTAAGATATCGTTGTATAGTCGTCTCCCAAGTTGTTAGTGTTAAATAGTTTTCTCTTGTTTTAATACAAATTTGACTCCCATTCATTCACACCACATACTAACGCTTACTTTTTACACTTCAGACATTGATCCTTAAGGACTTAAAAGAGGTGCGATATAAAATGTTTTATTACACTTTCTTATACAAGAACTTTGTTATTTATATGTGAATGGGAAAACAGAACTCATTTTCCTTTTGTACCATGATGTATGTATGAAGAAACCCTAATGTAACAGCAATCTCGACACTGGGGGGGTTAAACACCACCAATATTAATAGAAGCATTTTCTTTCCCATCCTAAACCACCACAGAAACCACCCAAGTGTCCGAGACCAGTTTTTACATGTAATGTTGATCTTGGAACGGAATTGTAATGGAAATCTGAAAAAATGTATTTTCATTTACCAGACGCTTTTATCCAAAGCGACTACCTACAGGGTACAGTCTCCCTGGAGCAACTTGGGGTTAAGGGACCCGGTGGTCGTGGTGCTGAAGGTAGGATTCAAACCCATGACCTCTTGGTCTGAAGGCATGTATCCTACCCACTATGCCACTGCCACCCCATAGGGCTAGCTTGTCCGTCAGGTGCCTCTAAGCCATGACTGGAATGATAAAACCGGAATTCCATAATTTCCTGTCAGGCAGCACTTGCAGATGCAAAAGCTTTGGACATCTGGTTCCTATCACCACCACTTTGAACAACCCAGGCTTCTCTAAAGCTATGGAGTTCCCTTTAATATGGCCAGGAATGAAAAAAAAAAGCTAGTCCTGTAAAATTATGTTTTGTGTATAAACTTCACTGAATACTTTTCTAATAAAAAGGTCCAAGGGTGTACAAAAATATCAGCAGAACTACAGAAACAAGTAAAACCAGACAAAGACAAGGACAAGGTGCTCTTTGCAATACAGTAGGCTTCTGTAAGTAAATGTGACGGCTCACAAAAACGACGATTTGTTTGTAGTTAAGTTGTATGTTTATATATGAAGATAATTGTACATGTATTTGTAGTTACAGAATGTATTACAGGGCAAACAATAATTGTCAGTTACAAAAAGGCTTTATTCAACATATATTTTGCATCTGGTCATTTTATTCCACTATTAATAGGTAACAAACATAACAACAAAGTAACAAATATATTCTGTAATCACTAATTTACACTTCCAAGCACCCCGAGTGCGGGGCGATCAGCAGAGGCACAGATCCAGCCAAAACACATCTCAACAGTCACCCAAATACAAATACACCATCAAAACCTCTCTCCACCTCCTCAAACTGCATACAGCTCTTCTTTAAGGATGTACATGTGGTTTAGGATTCCTGCCCTGATGTTTAAAATGACGACCTGTAATGGTCACGTTTTGTTCATTTTTATATTAATGGAGCTTATAATGATCCAAAAAGAACAGTTTCGCTGATCTATGCTTTTAATCAACCTGGATTCATTTCAGACAGACATGAAAACAATCATTCTTTGCAACAATTAGGCCGAAATGTAAAAGGCACAGAAAGAAAGAACTTATCGCATGTAGATTTAACATTGATGCAAAATAAACAAACCAATATTCAATATACCAATCTTCAGAAGCGCGGATAACTGGCAGTTTAGTGAGCGTTAAGAGTGACTGAGAGGATGACGAGTACGATGTACACGATGGCGAAGACGAGTCCGATTCCCAGAGCTGTGTTGTTTAGGATGCGGGCCAGTCGAGAGCTCCTCTCTGCCTGAGGTCTGTTGCCGGTCGCGTTTGCGTCTCGAGTCTGGGGAAACACAGAAATTCTTAAATCAGTCGAACTGTTTCTTGTCCATACACACAACAAACGGGCGGAAGCCCCCATCTAAGAAGAGCAAGATATCTGAGCTACCGACTTCTGAGGAGTGTGTCGCAAACCATTGCTCTTCTAATCTTCTAATCTCACAGCCTCTCACCCGGCTTGGTTTTGTGTATTTACACTTCACATCAGGCAAATCCAAACCAACAGTACAGCCCAGCAGCCGGCACCACACACAAACAAATGGTAGTTCCAAACAGGGAGAAGTTACAGCGCATGTTTCGGCTTCTAGATCTTTATTTGTTTGGACAAGGTTTTTATTGTAACTACTATCATGAGCTCTGAAGCATTTAACGCCTCTAGAGATCACTATCTCATGACTACATGAAACAGTTGCCCAATATGCTGCCTGATGACAGTTTTGAGATAAGATGTCGGCTTAAAACCTAAAAACTCGATTAACATTAAAAGGTTTAGAATAAATTTGAATTATTATACATTCATTTAATATGAACAAAAGTATTGGGAAGCCTGACCATCTACAGGGACCTGTGACTACTTTCGGATACACAGACCTTCATATGGAGTGGGTCCCCCTCTGCAGCGGCTATAATGTTAATGTTAATGTCCTGCAGTTAAAAAGCTCCTTATTAGTTTAAAGTATTTAAACCAAACGTCATTGCACTTTTGTTCATATGGCAGTACTTTAAAAATAAATATATATATTCTGAAACACACACAAAAACACGTAGATAAACAGTTGCTCTTTCCAACACTGAGCAGTTTTCATAGCTCATATGAGTAATGTTTACAGACGACATTGTTAACAATGTTTACAGACGACTGTTTACAAATGTTTACATGCAACAACCAGAGAAGTCAAGTTTTCCCTCATATGGGCCCTTTAAACGTTAAAGCCAAAAACTTAAAATAAACAAACAGGAAAGCAAGGCCAGAGCTTTGAGACGAAGAGAAGAACTGTAAGTACACGTATAAAGTCAGTTACCCTCGATCAGGCCAGAGTACTGCCTTCTGAGGACCTTGCTCTGTCAACTCAAATATAGAGGGTATTTGTTGCTGCTTGCTCTGATCTAGCGTGGGTCAAGCTCCAGTGAACAGGTGATGACTGATCCACTGTTTACACAAAACATGGTTGAATTTAAACAGGTGGGGCAGGACTTCAGCCCTGGGGGCCCGCAGCACTTTAGCTTTCTACGTCATTTACCACACCACATTTAACTCATCAGCTCTTTTTAGAGTGCTGAATTCGGTGTGTTTACAGGGGCTAAGGGTCCATTTGTCTTACGTGAACACACCACAGCACACAGTGTGAAATTCTTTCTCTATATTTAACCCATTCAACGAGTGAAACAGGGGGCAGCCTGGAACACAGCCGCCGGGGAGCAGTGTGTGGGGACTGTACTTTACTCAAGGGTGCCTCCGTGGTACCATTAACAGTCCTGGGATTCAAACCCACAACCTTCTGAAACCACCAACTGCCTCCAAACAGTGTTTCCTTACGTATGTCTGTGACACTGTGAGGCTTTAGACTGAAGCTACTTTATCCATTTACTATCATTTAGCATTATCAGTTTATTATCAGATTTCTGACGTACTTTGTGCCGAGTTGTATAACAGTGCGCATAGCTCCCTGGGCGCTATGTTCCTGGCTGCCTCCTGTTTCACTTGTTGAATGGGTTAAATGGGTTAAATATAGAGAGAATTTCACACAGTGTGTGCTGTGCTGTGTTCACATATGACAAATGG
Organism: Brachypetersius altus; assembly: GCA_037974465.1. NCBI lineage: Eukaryota > Metazoa > Chordata > Actinopteri > Characiformes > Alestidae > Brachypetersius > Brachypetersius altus. The sequence continues at coordinate 3,352 of JBBPDB010023709.1, read as the reverse complement.
ACGCTTCACACTTTAGATGCTTCAAAAAGAGATCAAACAGGCAATCAAATGATAATCGGTTATTCTCATTGCTTCTCAAGCCGATCGGAAATTAACAAAACTAGTTGCTTGGATGGTTCTCGTTTATGCCGGTTCTAGGTTTGGAGTAAACAGACAGTGATTACCTCGATTATTTTTTGGGAACTTTCCCCTACTTTCCAATAATTATTCTTTTAAAGGTTTCCATAGGCAACATAGAAACACCAACCTTTAAAAACTTAAGACCCATAAAACTTTAGTGCTCTTCACAGGGACGAAACTATTCTGTATTATACGTTTTGTCTTTACAAATAGAAACAAGACTATGAATTGAATTAAAAAATAAGAAGTCTAGCTATCATTATTGAATTCAAATGATGTACTGGCTGTTGAAGCTGCTGTAGGTAGCAGGCGGGCATTAGGACCCAGGCGAAGCTACACTGCGCTGCTTGTTAGCAAGTAGCAACCGGAGCCCGTTTAGTAATATTTCTCTGGTAGCGCTGTTGTACTCAGTTCAACAGAACAATACTATGAGTGTCTATAACTGTTCACTGCTTAACTTTACTTCTTTCCTTAAGTGAAAGGAAAGGTTTGGTGAAAATACACGCTAATTCCTTCTTGTCTTTCCGTCCCAGTGACGTCCCTGTTTCACAGTAGGCATACACACAGGTTCGAAGACTTATTCTCACCCCCTACAGTGCAATTCGGCTAGGTATACATCCGCGCTAAAATATTAAGGTGAAAGTCACCACAGTTTGCGTAGTATAGACCCAGCTCCCAACCCAACTTTGTGAATAGATTAACGGCAGTATTTTTTCGCCCGATAAGAGTCTCACGTTAACGCAGCACATTAACACCGATAACGGCCCACCACTAATATATATATATAGGTGTGTGTGTGTGTGTGCAAATTCTGCTCACAGCTACACTGACTTTTTTGGGGTAATTTAAATTTAAACTTTATACAAATACATGACAAATTTTGGTCAAACTATATAGAATGAATACAAATAAGTGACTTGCATATTAACATTTACACACTTTAAATTGTTCAAGCACTAGAGTTTAACAAATGAATTCAAATAAACCTTAATAAACAGACACTTAAGCAATAAAAATGCTATAATAATATGGATTTTTATAACTGAATATTACGTTTTCTTTTATTAATTTAATACGGTATTATTTTGTAAATGAAATTTATTTACATTTATTATTTTATATACAGTCAATTTTGAGAATAGTCATTGTTTGGGGGGATCTCTCTACCGTGGCAGGCAATAAAATTAAATTTGTGTAGATTATATTATTTTACTATTATAATTCACTATTATAAATGTGTGACTGAATATGTGAAACTGAATGTATGGTGTATTACTAATCCAGCACAAGGAATTATTATATATGTACTAATATTCTCACCCTCTTTTCTTTCAAAATGTTCGTACGCATGAGTTTACACACACACTCTGACATCACGTTTGTTTCTAAAGATCACAGCATATGCGTAGGAAGTGGCGTACGCATCTTTCAGGTCCCATTTTGTGCGTACACTTATAGTTGAGAGCTTTGGGTTCTTTAATCTAAACCCACACAGACACACTACGAGATCATACACCTGTGTTTCTGCTACTGAACACCAGGCGGTGCTACGGAGCACTGCTGTCACATAGTGTTGCTTTCGTCAACGATAATTATGACTTAACATCGTTGTCAACGAACATTTATCACGTGACAAAAACGAGACGAGACGTAAGTGCTGGTCATGTGACGATAACTATAATGAAATATATCCTGTAATATTGTTGACGAATAAGAACGAGACTTAATGTGGTTCACAAAATAAAAACTACACTAAAATGTCTCTTCATGTTCGGTGACTGAAATAAGAGGAAACGCTATTTCCTGTACGACAGGGAGGGGAGACAAAAGTATTGGGACGCTCGAACTTACAGTTGAGAGGCTGTGAATGAAATCTGTTTAGAGTGTACAAAAGTATTGGGACAGTCAATATAGTGCCAGGGAGAGAAAAATGACACACACACAGCCTTTCCCATATCCATGCAAAAAGCTGATCCTAAATTGTTCTGATTTGGTTGTGTGGACTGGATTAAATAGAATTGCATTAGTAAAACAATAGTCTTTGACTAAAATAGAAGACAATAGTTGTGGATAATTCTGACTAAAATAAGATTAAAATGCTCAGATTTTTAGTCGACTGAAACTTGACTAGACTAAAAGAGTTTAGACCTGACTGAGACTAATAAAAACTAAAATGACCATTTGATACAGACCGCCAAAAACAGCACCAGTGTCAAACGCTTGTGTTTGTGTTTGCGTCTGTGTGTGTGTGTGTAGGCCCACCCTCCCCGACTCAGAAGCCCACACCTCCACCTGTATTAGAGCAGAACTCAGAGGAGGTCCAGAGGAGACTGATGAGGAATAGAATCTGGCAGGAGTACAACAGGGCACTGCAGCACGAAGGTACACACACACACACACACACTAGCCCTTACCCAGAGAGCACAGAGGAGTAGAGAACCTCACTGAAACCCACCTGAATAGGTGGAGCACACTCACACTCGCCCCATGTATCATATGTACCCTGTTTGTGTGTGGTGTATGTGGGTTTGTGGTGTGTGGGTATATGTGTATGTGGGTGTGTGTGTGTGGTGTGTGGGTATATGTGTGTATATGTATGTGTGTGTGGGTATATGTGTATGTGGGTTTGTGGTGTGTGGGTATATGTGTATGTGGGTGTGTGTGTGGGTATATGTGTGTATATGTATGTGTGTGTGGGTATATGTGTGTGTGGGTATATGTGTATGTGGGTTTGTGGTGTGTGTGTGTGTGTGTGTGTGTGTGTGTGTGTGTGGTGTGTGTATATGTGTGTATATGTATGTGTGTGTGGGTATACAGTGGAAGAAATAATTATTTGACCCCTCGCTGATTTTGTAAGTTTGTCCAAAATCACTCTAATCCTCTCTAAATCAGTAAGGTCTCGAGGCTGTCTCTGTGCAACTTTGAGCTTCAGCTCCCTCCATAGATTTTCTATTGGATTAAGGTCCAGAGACTGATTAGGCCACTCCATGACCTTAATGTGCTTCTTCTTGAGCCACTCCTTTGTTTCCTTTGCTGTATGTTTTTGGTCATTGTCGTGCTGGAACACCCATCCACGACCCTTTTTCAGTTTCCTGGCAGAGGGAAGGAGGTTGTCGCTCAGGATTTTACGATACATGGCTCTGTCCATTTTCCCATTGATGCGGTGAAGTTGTCCTGTGCCCTTAGCAGAAAAACACCCCCAAAGCAAAATGTTTCCACCTCCATGCTTGAC
>JBBPDB010023700.1:0-12227 GCA_037974465.1 Brachypetersius altus | reverse complement strand
AAAGTAATCGAAATCGACATTCAGAACCTATAATCGATCAAATTTTTCCAGGTGGATTATTTTGATTACTTTCCCTTTAAAAACACTACCGCGTGTGGAGTCACGTGACCCTGCTGCGTTATGTTACGTTATTCCGCCGACATGTCGAGCACGGAGAGCGTAAACACAGACAACTGAGCGACTTGTCAGTGAACTATGAGGGCAAAAAACATAAATAAAAATAAAATAATCGTTTATTAATTGTAATCGAATTCAAATGTTCAATTAATCGAGATTTTGATTTTAGGCCAAATCGCCCAGCCCTAATTCATCGTTATCCATGCTTTTTTTACACACCCAGACTTGGTTGTTTAGTCCTTAGTTTCCACCAGACCACCTTGTGATGGCTGATCATGTGTACATATAACCCAGGCTGTGAATATCAGTTATGGTTTTGATAAACTGCAGCTGTGGATGTTAGTTTCATGTTCAAAGTTGGAAGCTGAACCAGTGTCATGTTCAAAGCTGTAAGTAAACCACAGCACACAGCATTAATGAGCTAACCAGTCTTTACATTTTAGCAAACAGCATGTTCCAGCTGAATCATGTTTTTGTCCTCTTTGTGTTCTCTGTGTGCTTCTCATTGGTTTTATCAAGTTACATTTGTGGAATAAAATATGTAGTGTAAAATCTGTTTTGTGTGTTATGACTTAGAAATGAGTGCCCCCTAGTGATTACTCACTTCCTCACAATGTAAAAACTACAGGTACAGCTCAGACACGAAAGGAGTCCAGTTCATATTCAGTCTTCACTCGACCTGAGCTACGGGAAGCACTGGAGCCAGGGTGGCAACAAACAAAGAGTCCTCTTCAGTCAGTCCCTCAGGAACCAGTCTGGAGAGAATGTCACCAGTTATGCTCTTGAGGTGCATCCTATCTTTAAAATCATGCACACGTTGTTTCTGGGTTTAAACATCTGAATATAGCCAAGTGACTGGGTCCAATTCTAGCACAGTAAGATTGAGATTTACAGTATGTTTAATGGATAACTGCTCTTTCTGCACGGTCTAGTTCAGCCTGCGAGTCCCAGAGAAAGGACTGAACTACAGGACTCAACTCTTACACTCACACACGAAAAGAAGGAAATCTGAGGGAAGCACGCACCTGAAGGTCAACTATAATGACCAGATTCCACTGGTGGCTGGCCTTCACTGGAAAGACGTGTCTGCCAGATCCTCATTACGGAAATGGGAAGGTATAGATATGTCGCTTCAAAGCACCCAATATATATATATATATATATATGTAGAGAGAGATATATTAGAGCTATTATCGCATTTACGCATTATTTACTTAACGCCGACAATTATTTTATTGTGCGTTAAAATCTTTTTATTTTGGAAGTTTGTTGCTTTTTTGTGTTTTTGCTCTAGTTTTATCTATATTATATGGACAAATGTATTGGGACACCTTCATATGGCTTTGGTTCCCTTTGCAGCTGCTGTAATGCTCTGGACTCTGTGGGGAACTTGTTTTTCTATAATAAACTAGATAAAACCTGAATGCCCTGCAGTGGTGAATATCTTTGGTTTTATATTTGATTTGATTACATTAATGTTTAAATTGAGATTTACTGAAACATTTGAACTGTAACTGTGTTAAAGAGAACACTGCTGGTAAAAAGCACCTTATTTGTTAAAAATGTCTGTAAACAACCTGTTTATGAACAAAATGCACTTTTGCTCATATAGCAGTACGTTTAAAATAAAAGTGCACAATACAATAATTTTGCATTATTTATTTCACATATTACAATTCGATTATTCACAATTAATTGCAGAATACCATGTGATTAATCATGATTTAAAAATGATTTAATGTTGTTACCCAACATTAATGTATATAGGGACGTATCTGTATAAATACACACACACCCACACACACACACACACACACAAACCTATATATTTAAATAATTTATGTATAGTGTACAGTTCTTTTGATATGATATTATTATATTGTACAGTTTTTAAAGGTTATGCTGCTTCTACTTCTTTCTTTTATGCCGCCCACTTTTGCTGTTGTAACAATGCACATGTCCCACCTGTGGGACTAATGAAGCGTTATCTCATCTGATCTCACATTCCTGTCCTTGTTATGCCCACAGGGTCCTTCAACATGGACACCCCTTGGGTGTACGTCTTCATGGCTCACAAGCTGACTCAGCCTCGGCATGGCACGACCCAGCTTACCGCTGAGATTACCACCCGAAAGTGGGTTATTATTCGCAACTTGATGCTGGAGGCCCTCTACAGGGAGAGGAACAGAGACAGGGAGGGGCACTTGCACATATTCACACCTGCCGTCTCCTATCTAAAGGTGTGTAATGTCATCCTACCAAAGCTAAGTTAGTCTCACCCAGTGCAACAGTAGACTAATAACAGCTGTGGGGCAGCTGGTAGCCTAAGTGGTAAGTGTGTTCTCCCTGCGATCAGGAAGTTGTGGGTTCCATTCCCAACACTGCTAAACACCTCTGAGTTTCCCTGAGCAAGGAACCATCCCCACACACTGCTCCCGGGCACTGTTCCTGGCTGCCCCCTGCTTCACTTAGTAAATGGATTGAATGGATTAAATGCAGTGTGTTGTGTTCACGTATGATAGACTGGTCACTGTCACTATACCAGAGGTCGGCAACCTTTAACACTCCACAAAAGCGAAAATACAGGGAGGTGCAAATCCTTTTCGACATCTAAAATGGAGATGACACTGCATATATTGTTTTTTACTTGTATGCTATGTATAAAAACTAGGTTAGTGTGTTGCTTGTGAAATTTTATTTATTCAAAGAAAACATTTTGAACATTTAGAAACACAAAAAACACAAAAAATTAAACACATTGTGTTTCATTGGTACAAGATCACAATAATCTAAACTACAAAAAAAAGGAATAAAATACACTTAACACCTAGAACGGCTGATAGCGTCAATTGACGTAATTGAATCAGAATCAGAATTACAATTGTGTCTATTGACCTGTTGGAGCAGCGAGCATGCCCTGTAAGAGAATATGGGTGTGGTGTAGGCACATATACACACAAGTTTTACATATTATTGTTGTGTTATACTTTTGTGCTTGAGAGACACTATTGATCAGAATCAAAATCTTTGTATGTGTCGCTCACTGACTCGGCCAATAAACGCGATTCTGATTCTGATTTATTGACTGGTGCTGTATGACGGGCCCTGTGTCCAAAGTCCACTGGACCCTTGCTGTGTCGGCTGGCTGCAGCGTGGATGTATGGGGACAGGCGGCAGGACTAAACGCCTGAACAAGCTGCAGCAGCGATATATCAAGAAGCGTCTTATAAAGCGTTATTATTTCTTTTCCAAAGCCACGGGGAGCTGCAACATAAGGGTGAAATAGCTGCGGGTTGCCGACCCCTGCACTATACAGTACCATTTATTTTTAATGAAACACCTAAGAACCCTTCACTACTTAATAAGGTTTTAGTGATTACTGTATAAGGTATCAGTTTTAAATATTCCAGTCTACGCTCCAAGATATAGTGTACAATCCCGAAGCTGCTGCTGAATAAACTTTAAAATGGTAATTCATAACCAGGTAGCTGATAAACAACAATACTAGAGGAGAAAGAAAATGATGTGTGTTGGCTTTGCTCCAGGTCGGAGGCTGGGGTACGGTGGGGAAGCGTAGAGTTAATGCCTCATGCTCCGTCAGCACGGCTTGGACACCAGCCCTGAGGGGCGAGATCTCACTGGAAAATGGAAAACAACTAAAGACTCTGGAAATGGTCACCAGCCACGGCAAACAAAACCTCAAACTCTCCGCAAGCCTCAACACTCTGCACAAGGTAAAGAACACATGCTTTATTGTCCAGGTAGAAAGCAAAAAGACACTTCCTGATGGGGAAGCCACTTTTCTAGACCCTTCTTATGCTCTTTCTTGTTTCAGAAGCTTAAAAAGAATCAGGTGGCGATGAGTATGACTCTATCTGAGCTAAACAGCCCTTATCTGGAAGTGGAGATAGGGGCTAGAGTGGAAGAAATAAGAAAGGACAGGGATTTGTATAAAAAAAGATGGGTGCTGCACTTCAGGTCAGTATGTATATGTAGATATATGAAGATGTTATATGTTTCATTTTTTATGCTTCTTACACCAATCAGCCATGAAATTAAACCCACCTGCCAATTATTACTGGTCCCCCTCGTGCCACCAAAACAGCAACCAATTAGCAGCAAGTCCTGTAAGTTGTGAGGTGTGGGTCTGTCCCGCACATCCTATAGATGCAGGATCCTTTAATGATCACTTAATAATGTTTGTATGTTTCCATAGTGCATCACTGTGCCATCTCTTCTCCAAGAAAAAACAGAATCAGAAAACTTTATTGATGCCGGAGGAAATTGTTTATGTGATGACTGCCACAACACACAAAGACACAGAGACACAAGAACAATATGAAATAAAATATATCTAAATACAATCTAAATAAAAATCTGTAGAAAGGACAAAGCTCAATGAGAATAGACTGTGCTACATACAGAAATGCTGGTATGTCTTCTGTCTGTAAGTAACGCAGATGAGTGAAAAACTGTGGACACAAATGGTAGTTTGGATTAAATTATTCCACTTATAGAAAATCAGTAATAATTAAGTACTATTAAGTAATATTATGTGGTGAAAAGTAATAATGACCAAGTAAAAATATTGGACATATAGCAACATACAACATTCAGCAGAGTGCAGGTTACAACAGCATGGGCTCTCTGACCTGTCTGCAGATACACAGCCCCATACGCAGCAGGGGGCGCTGCACTGTGTGTTCTGACCCCTTTCTGTCGGAGCCAGCGAGAGCATTTGCAGCGATTTGTGCTCCAGTAGATCTTCGGTGGGATCAGACTAGACAGGCTAGCCCCCACTGTATCAGTGGACTTTAGACACTCCTGATGACTGGATGTCCTTCCTTGGTCCACTTCTGGTGGATGTTGACCACTACATACCAGGACTCCCCCCGCAACAACTGTTGTTTTAAAGATGTTCTGACTACTCCAGCCTTCACAGTATGGCCCACGTCAAAGTGTCTCAGATCCACATTATTCCTGCATCTGTTCAAGAAGCGACTGACTAATAAATCCAACCCCTTTCACTGCTGCCATGCAATGCAATCTCGTTCACTTCTCCTGTCAGGGCTTTTAATGTTGGGGTTGATTTTAATGTTGTCCTGTTTCCTGTTTTTACCTAATATTGCCATCTACAGTGAGGACAGTAAGAGTGAAGATAGGTGTAATAATGGACATGACAAGTTCACCAGAAATGGTGGTTAAAACAGAGGCATACCGTGTTTAGAGTTGTTTGTATTTCTTCTAACAGACAGCCATTTCAGTTCCTACCTGAAAGTCTGCTCCTGCAAGAGACTTTCACTGCTGATCTTCATAAAGGAGTCTACATTCTCGAGTCCAAGTTGCTGCTTCAAGAGAACAGAAAAGCCATTCATGTTCTGACCCTGGGCTATCGACCTGAGCAGCCATATGTGAGTTTTGGATTAGATTTTAACACCATTTTAAATTGTATTTTAGGGCATTTACAGAAAAACTGATTAGTCGACATGTTGACATCAGAGGAACAAGTCATGTTTATTCCTCTTTCTGTGCACTCGCTTGTGTACACAAAGCAATCTCTGCCTCTGATTGGCTTATGCTGACACGCGTTCCTTGGCTTAATCAATTATTATAGTCCCTTCATAAAAAGGGCGGTACCGTAGGCGCAAGAGGAATCTAAACACAAGACCACAACAAGACGAGAGAAGCCAACCTTAAAGAAACAGGCCCCCAAGAGCATGGTGGTCTAAAGTGTTTGTACTGTTTATTAGTCAGACTGAACTCTTTTGGGGAACTATTAGATCTATCTTTGAAGGTGTTTTGGGATACATCGTGTTACTTGTTTTTTTTTTTTTTAGCTGTGCTCCTCCTTGATTCACTCTCTCGATGTGGAAAATGTACCACAAGACTCTGAGATGTGCATCAGTGTCCACAGCAATCAGGTAGGTTGAAATGACTTCTTCTGTTTTCAACTGTGTTTGGTTGGTTGTCTGGAAAATACTATATTCAAAAAAGCCATCATCACATCTTGTAAAAAACAAAAAACAAAAAAACAAAACCAAACCAAAACTGAGAGACTATAAATCACACTGGGGGAAATTGCTGGAGTGTTTTATTGAGTTTGATTTGATTTATTTATTGTTCTTTGTAAGTTTCATTATTCTTTATTATTATTTTAAAGCTGGAATTCGGCATCTTTCCTCCTCCTACCGTTTTTAAATATTGGCATAGTTCCAAAGCCAAAACGTCATTAATACCCGATGTAGCTTGCATTTACTCAAATCTTTGATCGGTTGATCATGGGCCGAGTATTGAGTGTTTAAAAATTCGACTTTTGTGGTCGGGTCGCTTCTGCAATGTGTGTGGCGAGAAAGCAAAGGGGCGAGTCGCCTTAAAAGTGTGTAGTGAAGGGAGTGTCTGTGATGTGACGACTATGGTGGCTGGAAAATGACAAAACGCAGAACAGCAAATTAGCTCTATGCAGCAAAACACACAGCAGAGTCAGGAACAGACTTCTAGACACTAAAGCTCAGGTCAGTTCTAAAAAAACTGTCCCTGTTTGTTTAATTAAATATAATCAGACTGTGAATGCAGCAATATGCAATTTTCCCGTCCGTTTTCAGGTGAGAGTGGTTCGCTCCACCCATTTTTTAACCATAAATTGTTTGGTAAGAGACAGTGAGTTAACTCCCCCCTCCATGGTTTGGGGGTAAAAAAGTGAAGAGAGTCAGAAAAGGTGCCGGTTTGATCCCCTGCAGAATTAATTTACCACTAAGTTCTTTTGGCCATAAAACCACTGCAATCTAGTTCCAATCGAATCTCTTCTTGCAGACGGTGCAGGAGCTAGAAGGGAAGATGTTGACCGGAAAGAAAGAGAAGCTAGTAGTCCTTGGACAGATGCAGTTTCATGGTCAACAAGGTGTCTCTATCTCAGTCAACCTCACTCATTTACTTCAGGTAAGTCGAAGCACGTACTTCTTTACAGTTATTTATTGTGCTCCTATACAGAACAACTTAGAATGTATTATCTTATAGTTGTAGCATTAGGAGTCTTGCCCAAGGACTCTCATTAATGTTTCATGGTTAACATTAGCCTTCGTTCTTCCAAATGATTGTCTGCTAGCTTGGCTTGCTGTACTTTAATGGCTTTAAGCCTGGGAGATTTTTCTATACTATTCATGCATCTATACTTTCATGCTAGTTCTCCTGAGAAAGAAGAGATCTGTGGGTCTAGACTTTTAAATGTTCTCTTTTCTAATGTACCTGGATGCCAGTTACTGCCCATTCCATTTCAGGTGAAGCTTCCCTCCACCATAAGCTTAGATGTCGACCTTTTGAGAAACCAAAGGAGAAGCGAGGAATTTGACTACAGCGCGAAAGGGAAAGTCGTCATTGATGACAAGGACTATAATGTAAACACCTACGCATCATTATGTCAGTGTTAAAATGCAAAGGCTAGTGTGGCTTGTGTCAAGATGGTTTTTAGTAGGTTAACTATAAATTCTCTTTCAGGCGTATTTTACAATAGAGAGATCCACTGGAAATATCAGCAGTTCCATGTATTTGGATTCCAGCGGCCAGAAGATCGCTGCACTAGATACATCTCTAGCTAACACAGTGCAGAGGGGCTTTCACGTGGTCAACTTCATCATAAACTTTCAGCAAACTCTTCTTCCAGTGGTCAGTGCAGATGGCCACATTCTTTTCAGTGTGAATTCTTCCTCAGATAGGTAATTTGTTTCACTTTTTTCCCATCCAACCCCAGATATAGTTGATCTGCCGAGACGTGGTGTAAAATTTTGGTGTTCATATTTTGTTTCTTTAGTTTTGCGCTGGAGATTGTCACAAATGGGCTGTGCCCGTCTAGAGAGGAGGCGCACACGCAGACTTCCATTCTTTTTTCTTTCTTTCTTTACAAAACCAAAACAAACACAGGCACCAGGGCCAGAAACCAAATACAAAAGTAGTGACCTAGACAAGCACAAACTGAGGGTAACGTGAGGGAGAACAAGCAAATAAGCAACACACAAACATCCTATTTATACAGAAGTGTAAACCCCAATCACCTGAACCTAAATAATTGATCCCTGGCCACTTGATCCCTGGCCAGCTATGAATCCTTATTCTTTTAAGACGACCAGGGGAACTACACTCAGTGTCAACATAAGAGCCCCCCAATATTTACAGTCCAATGGCGCCCTCTAGTGACTCCTGACTGGGGGCGTTACAGAGATACGGGGCTAACAGTGAGAACCAAATTCTTTCAGTTAAAAACGCCACTAAAACATCTCACAACCTGCTGAAATCACTTCCAGATCTTCATTAAGGTGGATGTGATTTAGCACTCCGGACCCTTTTGGTTATGACTGCTTTGTAAACACCTGCCCTGCTGGTTGCCTGTAGTGGTGAAATTTTGTTTATTTCCATAGCTCACAGTAAGTCACACCAGGTCTGAAACCACTTTCACAAGTCTGCTCTGCCTGCTTTAAGTTCTGAATGTGATTTGATCGGGCTGAAAAGTGTTTTGGGGGTGTATTTTGGACATTGTTAGATCCCAGTTTTTGTTTCCAATGCTGGCCTCAAAGCTGCTGTTCTGCTGTTCTAGCAACACTAACATGTCTTTGCTGATCAGTTACACTACAGGTTTCACAGGTTTCTACCACTTATCCATGTATTTCATAAATGAAGATTTTAAGCATCTAAAAGTTGTTGATTGAACAACCATAAATGAAAATGTCAAATAAAACCAGTTTCCTTTCTAAGGTCTGACTCCTATTAACTGGATGTTGATGAATCAAAGTCAAATTCTGTCCTTTAACTTTAAACACACTAGTTCCTGGTTTAGCATTTAATAGATCCTTAAATTTGTAACACTGGTCTGGAGGCTTTTGTAGGTCAGCAGTGATGATTAAAAAAGACATTTTCTGGTTAATAAAGGTACTCAAATGGTGAACAAACTGTAGATGTATTTGGTGGCAGACAATAGTGGGTAAATATTTTAGTAAATATTATGTGAGTAACATGTAAAAGCAGAAAATCTGTGTGATTGTAGCATTTGATTGTAGCATTAATCTGAGTAGAAAAATGTGTTCATTTGAATTTTTATTGCTAAAAAAATCCTTTAGGTTCACTAATCACAAATAGAATTGCTAAAGTGTTTTCCCTGCAAACTAGCACTTTAATATTCTTTCCTCCTATTCATTTAGGCTTCTCTCCTATCTCCCTTGTATCTCCCTCTCTCTCAGTTTCTCTGTCCTGTGTGCGCTGCGGAAAGGAGAGGAGAAGATTCAGGCTCAGCTGAGCTCAGCTTTAGTGCTAAACCCTGGAGTTCAGCTGCGCTTGTCAGGAGACCTGATTATCTCACTGACCGGCCTCCCCCTCCTCCCACACTCCTCCAGTTTATCAGGGCTTTTCAATCAGTCGGGCAGCCTCTCTGAAGGTAGGTAGGCTACGAAATATGTGGGCCGTGCACACATTATATAGTGATCCCCCGCTTGTCACGAAGGTTACGTTATAAGAGCACCCGTGTATAGTGAAAAACCGTGTTGTTGTGTTTTGGTTAAAAAAAGTGAAAAAAGTGAAAGTGACCATTTGTGTTACATGAACACACCACAGCACACAGTGTGAACAGCACGAAATTCAACCCATTCACCAAGTGAAGCAGGGGGCAGCTATGAACACAGCGCCTGGGGAGCAGTGTGTGGGACGGTACCTTGCTCAGGGTACCTCAGTTGCGCCTTGTGGTCTTGGGAATCGAACCTGGACTTTCCAATCACAGGGCGAACGCCCTAACCACTAGGCTGCCTCTGCCCCCTTTATAATAATAATAAATAAATAAATAAATAATGTACATTTTCCTTTTTAAATCTTATTTTAATCCTAATGTAGCATTTATACTCACACTGTCTGCGTTTCCAAGATTTCTGTATCTTCATAAACCAGCTCTTCTACAACATCCACCTCCACACCCACTACCAGCGTATTCCTCACTAAACGAAACAAAACGTAGTCAAACACTTACAGAAACATCATTCATGTTCAATACACTGTACTGTGCAAAAGCCATTACCCCTCATTTCTTCATATTGTGCTTCCAAAGAGTCAGATTTTCTTGTATTTTAATGTGGTCTTGAGGAACAGTTCTCCAGGCTTCCTGAAGGACTTTCAAGACTCTCATTTTCAGTCCAGTCCCTGAACCTGACCAGTTCCTGAGGAATGTTCTTTGTTTGTTAACCCACATAGTGACATATGTATGGATCATTCAAGCAGAACAAAGTACTTATAACTTATAAGTCCTGAACCAGTGAAGGAGCAGATGATCCCAGATGATCAGGCAGTGATCAGTATACTGGTGATGCTGAATGCTGAATGCTGGGTGGTTGGAACTCCTTTATCTAGACTCCTCGAATATTGGTGATATGCTGAAAATAAGACTTTATGAGGCAGAAAATATTACTCTTGAACCAACAACATAATTGAGAGCAAAATATAAAGAAATGGGAGATAAAGACACAGTACTCTATCTCAGAGAGAAATCTGCTGTTACACACCGTTGAAACACGGCGGAGACAAACTCATGCATAGGCATGTTGCCTCATCATCCCAACCTGAAGGAACTGTCCTGCATGGGCATGAACAGTCTGCCACTTCTGATACCTCATTCGTTCCTTGATCTGTTGGAAGGTGAGACCTTCCAAAGTTTTCACTGAATTCGTCAGTTTGGGAGGACGGTTCGAGCCACACTTCATGCTCTTCCAGCTCCTCTCCACTGTGGGCCTCTTCCAGTCCAGCAGCAGCCAAGCAGGAATCCGTCTCGATCTCAACATACTCGTGGGTGAGGTCAGTATTAGCTGAAGGACAAGGAAAATGGACAGATATGAGGAACATTAACTTATTTACACTTCACTAAGAGACCCAACATTTGGTTTTTCAGATACACAGCCAGTAACTTTTCTTTGGCCCTGCCACCCCCCCCAACTCTTCAGAGGACAACTTTATTTTAAATTTGTGGTTTAATTTTACAAACAGTCATTAAAACTGCTCAGAGCTCCCCCTCTGACAGTGAAGAAAAAAGGAGAGTGAAAAGTAGAGGAGAAAGAAAAAGATATTAGTAAAAAGAAAAAACAGAAACAAGACACAGAAACAAATTTTACACAGATCGAAATGATATGTTTCTAGTAGTCTTTGAAGAAAACAAACAAACAAACCTTGGAATCCAAACACAAACAAATTTTACAACGAATCAAAATACAAATTTCTAGTTTTTTCTAGGCCATTTTCTAGGCCCTTGTAAGCCTTTTTTTCTCACTGGAAGTGGAGGGTAGTTAACTCTGCTGGGGGCGCAGGAACTCCACACCGCCGAGGGCATGAGACGCAAGGACCCATGGCCACATGTCCTGGACACAGCACAAGTCCAACCTCAAAAGGGAGCCCACAGAGGACAAAGAGGATGGTCCTGCTCCCACTCACACGTCGCAGGTCATGTCCAGGGCTCAGGGCCCTGGCGATGAAGGGCCTGCCCCCAACTCCTGGCGGAGGGCCATCAACGCACCGGAGAGATCCAAACCCCCGGATCCAGCAGGACAGATCTGAGGCCTCCACCTGGCCAACCACCCATGAGAGGTCTCAAGATCACACGTAACATTTCTCTCCATCAGTTGAAGAAATATAATGGCACAAATAATGGCATTTGTGGAAAATTTACAAACTTTAACCATTTACTCTTATGGAGGGCAGGGAATTCCCAAGTATGGGGACTGTGAAGAGTCAGCGGCGGCTGGTTGCATGGGGAACTAAAATGTGAACAGAACGAGAGCTGAGTCCTCTTTCAAATGAACTCACACTGTGAACATAAAAAGAACTGAGTTCCCTTTCTGCTGGTCTACTAACTGGACCACCTTTAAAGAGGACTGTGTGTGAAAACACCCTAATATGCAATTAAGATGGAGAAGCAGTGCAGCTTCAACACTGCCCCTCAGGCCCTAATGTTATGAGTAATGTGGTGTTGGGTACAGGGGAGCGACACCAGATGTTATGGGTGATGGACCATTTCCCCACCAGGGCCAGCTCCCTGACAGGCCCTAAATTGGACTCTGTCCCTGTCCTTGCCCCTCCTGGCATGGGGCTGTCCC
>JBBPDB010023690.1:0-12227 GCA_037974465.1 Brachypetersius altus | reverse complement strand
CACACCACCAATGGGTTCCTGAGCAAGACCCTTAACCCCGAGTTGCTCCAGGGAGATTGTCCCCTGTAATTAGGAATGGGAAGTCGCTTTGGATAAAAAAAAGCGTCTGATAAATGCCATAAATGTAAATGTAAATGTAAAATACCCCACCATTCATCACACTGTGTTTAAAACTAATATAGCCCACAATTCATCACACTGTGTTTAATACTAAAATACCCCACCATTCATCACACAGTGCTTAATACTAAAATACCCCACCATTCATCACACTGTGTTTAAAACTAATATAGCCCACAATTCATCACACTATATATAAACCTAATACAATATAGCCCACCACATTGTGTTTAAAAAGATTAATGGTGGCTTATCACAGTGTGATTAATTACTTTTAAACACAGTGTGATGAATCATGATTTATATTGTATTAGTTTTAAACACAGTGTGATTAGTAATGGGTTGTATTAGTTTTAAACACAGTGTGATGAATGATGTGTGCTATATTGTATTAGTTTTAAACACAGTGTGATAAGTGATGGGTTGTATTAGTTTTAAACACAGTGTGATATATAATGGGCTATATTGTATTAATTTTAAACACAGTGTGATTAGTGACGGATTGTATTAGTTTTAAACACAGTGTGATGTATAATGGGCTATATTGTATTAGTTTTAAACAGAGTGTGATGTATAATGGGCTATATTGTATTAGTTTTAAACACAGTGTGATGAATGATGAGCTATATTGTATTAGTTTTAAACACAGTGTGATGAATGATGAGCTATATTGTGTTAGTTTTAAACACAGTGTGATGAATGATGAGCTATATTGTATTAGTTTTAAACACAGTGTGATAAATGATGAGCTATGTTGTATTCGTTTTAAACACAGTCTGATGAATAATGGGCTGTATTAGTTTTAAACACAGTGTGATGAATGATGTGTGCTATATTGTATTAGTTTTAAACACTGTGTAATGAATTAGGGATTATACTGCATTAGCTTCCATACTGTGTGAATAATGGTGGTTGGGTTGCTTTTAAATACAGTGTAATGAATGGTGTGCTATGTTCATTTTAAACAAAGCTATGTAACACATTGTGGTGAACAATGGGCTATTTTAGGATGGTGGGGTATTTTAGTTTAAAAAACAAATTGTGATGAATAGTTTTAGTGGAAATTGAAGTAGACACACAACCTCTTTACAAGGGGACTCTATATTGTCTATATTGTATTAGTTTTAAACACAGTGTGATGAATTGTGCTCTATATTATATTAGTATTAAACCGTGAGATGAATGGTGGTCTGGATTGTATTTGTTTTAATAAATACAATCCATTTATTGTGGTGTGGTGGTCTTGTATAGTGGTGACTCTGTCTATATCTGACCTGGTGTGGCAAAATGAGTCACAGTGACCCAAAATTGAGGTTTTGGGACCATTAAAAAGGGTTAGGGTTAGGGTTAGGGGATATCTTGGTCAAAGCTGTATCTTAAACGGTTGTCAGGTTACAGTCATTTGAATGATGGTAGCACAGCACCATTTTCCAACTGAAAAACCGAGAAAATTGCATTTAAAGTTTTTGTCCGTTTTTTGTTGATATCTTAAACAATCCATAGCATTCAAAGACATGCACTCAGTATTCAACAACAACATTTTACTACAGGCATTTAGATACTTAGAAAAATACATTAAATCAGACTGAAGACACTTCACTAGAGCCAAAAAACTCCAACTTGATTCAGTTGCTGGCAGCAGCAGAGCGCAGATTAGAGACGTCCACTGAGTTTAAGCTTTAGCTATTTTACATTATTTTGACAATGACATTATACCAAACAGCAATCACACAACATCACACACTTCACTCTAAACAACTTCGATGATGTTGACCCAAAACACGATCTTTGTGAGGAGATATTCTGGAAAAAACGCATTAGGCTACACAGAACACTGCTAATCTGTCGAGGGGTAGGCGGACACAACGCTGTAAATACAGGGCTTCCTATTGGCTACTGAAAAGTATTGGGACGCTCGACCTTAGAGTTGAACGGCGTTACGTCCCAATTCTTTTGTCCACTGAGAAGCACTGTGAATTAAATCTACAACTGTAACTCACACCCACCAGACTGGATTAAAGTCAACATGTCTGCTGTGTGGCACATTTTGATAAATCTAAGACACAAGGAAAGCCGCGTATAAAGCGCGCAATGCCGAAATTTCTAGAGGGGGTGCTCAATGTCGGGATTAATTTATCATATAAAATCAAAACATCCTGATCGTCCTGCAGAGTATGAAGCAGAGAAGAGGCGAGACCCTTTGAGCACACCCACTCCATCTGTGTTTTTGAAAAGGCAAGAAAGTTTATCCAGCGATTACAGTTAATTTAAGGGCTGCCGGTCTCTGTTTAATACACTATTTTGTTTTAGGCCTACAGAGAATGTGGTTCTACCTTTCAACAGTTCTTAAAGCACTTGTTCTAAACGCACTGTTCAGAATATTAAAATGCACTTGTTTTATTAGAGAAGATATTAAATTGTATAATATTTCAGCTATCTTGCTTTTAGGCTATTCATGAGTGGGGCCAAGTAAAATATTTTATTTCAGATTTTATTCTATACTGTGCATTGTTTGGATGCTAAATAAATATTTTCATAGATTTGTAACTGATTTATTCTTTTAATAATGTAATAATAATTTCTTTTGGTGATTTGGTTTCGATTTTGGCCAAATGTTTCCTCATTTTCGGTTTTAGGTGTCAGCCAAAAAAATCATTTTTGATGTATCCCTACTATTTATGTTACAAAATAAATGATTTTTTTTTTTATTTTGCTTTTTTTTTTTTTATTTATAAATATGCATTTTTTTACACACACAACACCAGGCACAGAGGATGCATCATAGACGCGTTAGACAGCGTTGCCAGAACTTGACGGAGTTCGATGGGGTTGCATGAGGCCAGGTGGTCCTATCATGCACCTGTCTGGCTTTTGGGGTCTACAGATGTCACATTGACCCTATGTTGGGACCAGTGGGCACACGAGAGCATCTGCAGATGTTGTGAAGGTTCTGGTCGCCCAAGACCACACCAAGAGAGGATTGTTGTATTGTGCTCCTGGCATTACAGAACCTTATGTCATCTGCGCCTGCTGCCCAGCCACAGATATTGGACTCTCTACAACCCCCCATGTCATCCCACACGTGTCTCGATGTCTGGTATCAGCCATACTACAGGTTGTGTAGGCTGCTATTGACATCAGTGCAGAGACAGCTGGATTCGGAGTCTGCAGACTACTGGTCATTGTGCCCAGATCCTCTCCACCACCATGGGCAAGACCAGAAAGCTGTCTAAGGACAGCAGGGACGAGACTGTAGACCTGCACAAGGCTGGAATGGGTTACAAGAACATCAGGAAGAAGCTTGGTAAGAAGGTGTGTTTATGGTGGGATCATTCCGAATTAGAAGAAATATAATGCCCATAAGGTCCTCCTGCTCAAGAAGGCACATGTACAGTCAATCTTAAATTCGCTAGTGAACATCTAAATGATCTGAGAAGACTTGGGAGAAGGTGCTGTGGTCAGATGAGAGCAAAATCAAGTGCTTTGGCATCAACTCGACCTGCTGTGTCACTAGGAAGAGTGATAACCTGAAGAACACCATCCCCACAGTCAAGCATGGAGGTGGAAACATTCAGGATATTGAGGATGACCATTACATTGAGGGGCAAACTGATTGGGCCATGAACCACAAAATCTTGGATGAGAATCTCCTTCCCTCAGCCAGAACACTGAAGATGAGTTGTGGGTCTTTCAGCAGGACAATGACCCAAAACATACACCCAGGGTAGCAAAGGAGGGGCTAAAGAAGAAGCACATTAAGGTCCTGGAGTGGCTGAGCCAGTCTCTAGACATCTATAGAGGAGCTGAAGCTTCAAGTTGCCAAGCAGCAGCCAAGAAACCTGAAGGATTTTGAGAGTTTCTATAAAGAGGAGAGTTTCTGATCTCTCCAGAAAAATCGTAAATTAGAGTTTCTTTCATTTATTTTTTAGATTTTCATTATATGTACCTATTAAAGGCCCTGGCTGTTCAGTAATGCAGATGAGATACAAATGCAACACAAATGTGTTCCCCAGAGTGCGCATAAACAGATGATTCATGTCTTCCTGCGCAAATTTGTTTACCACTTACTTTCATTCACCAGAGGGTTCGGCCGGATGGACGTGGGCTCTCCCTGTTATAGCTGCCGGTCTATTATACGGCCGACGCGAATCCTGCCTCCGCGCAGAAACACGATGGGCCGAGGGCCTAGAAGAAAACAACACAGCTGTCTAGCGGAGGACTGCTACAACAGACAGGGTAACAGACTGGTGGCCTTCACCAGATTCACCATGTTTACACAGCAGACCAGGCAGCTCATCTACATCCAAAACAGTAACTCAGCCAAGTTATGTGTCTGCTTCACAGTAGGTAACAAGCAATTAAGACTTAAATCCCACCAGTTAGCCTAAACCATCCCACACTAGTCTTACAGTGTGTAAGTTTTCCACTCACTGTCCACAATGGACTGGTCAAATCAATTCAGGTGTGCATGTTATAAGTTAATCAATTATTATACAGTTCTAATAATAATCTTTCACATTTCAGCTTCATAAAATCACATAAAGCCACACAACAACACATTAAGATTAAATTCTTTCACATATATATTAATATATTTTAATGTCTTGCCCCTTCCTGGTATGTGTTTGTACTGTGCACATGTGGCCACTAGGGTCTCCCTGAGTCGAGTCGGACTCATTGACCCTAAAGAACCTGGTTCATGATCCTTATCCAAACATCACTGGTTCACGAACATGTTCGTAACTTAGTGGAAGCATTTGGTGACCTCGTAAAGGCTCGCAGGCTGATAACACAAACATGTAAACAACACAATAACAGAAGCTGTGGGTTAAATACGGATACAGTAAGAGAGGGAGAGAGAGACAGAGAGAGAGAGTAAGGGAGAGCGAGAGGGAGAGAGAGGAAAAGAGAGTAAGAGAGAGACCGATACAGAGACAGCGAGAGAGAGAGACGATCCGTGTGCTCCAGAAAAGTCACAAACGAAAGAGAGCGAGAGCGATAGATACAGAGACAGACAAGACACAGAGAGAGACGATCCGAGTCCTCCGGAAAAGTCACGAACGAAAGTGAGAGAGAGAGACAGAGACAGAGAGAACGCGAAAAAGCGGAAAAAAATTTATCTCCGGAAAAGTCATAAACTAGAGAGAGAAGGAGAGACTAAGAGAGAGTGAGAAGTCCCGACGGCCACGTACCAGGAGCCAGAAGAACTAAAATTAGTTAAAAAAACCAAAAAAAACATATTACCATATAACATATTTTCGTGTAAAACTATTGGATCCGCGAGCCCCTATCCGCATAAAACTTGGATGATTACGGTATACATTTTAAATATAAATACAAACATTTGGTGAAGGTTTTATAGTTAGTCCTAAATTCAAACTTAAATTCTGTATGTGAATATTAATAGTCAGTTTGGAGAATTAGAGAGTAAAAATATAGACCAGATTTATGGAGCTGTTAGTTTCTTTGTATAGTTTTGTACATTGGCTTTGTAAAAGACTTTGGCTTGACGTTTGCTTATTTAGTAAATAAAACCAAGAATGGTTATTAACAACAGTAACAACAACAGTAGCAGTTGTCTTGAAGGATGAACTTCGTTCATACACATTTTGTACTTAATCTTTCTGTGGATGTCTGTAGAGCCCCATGTGCCTGGAACAGAGTGTGTCCACCCGATCAGCAGGCAGAGGAACAGGAAACCTCAGGTGGTCAACCCCAGCCTGCCCCACATCAGCAGCGGCTCCACCGTCAACACGTGCCTGAGCCAGGGCAGCCTGGTGGAGCAGGTGTTCGACATCATCATGGCCGACATCGATGAGGAAAGCGGAGAGGAGTCGGACAGCAGCGGCAGCCGGCGCAGCGTGAGCAGCTGAAGTGAGCCCAGCGCTCCTACAGGCCAGATCACTGTTAAAATAGCGTTCAGTGACAAGGCCTCATTTCACATAGCGCTCGTGTTTCTAAGGCACAGTGCTTTGTACGCGGAGAAGCAGCGACTTCTCCAGCATTTTTTCAGGAATTAGCAGCTTTCATTTTTCAATAGCACTATAAAACGTTTCCAAAAAACAGCTTTGTTTTGTATTATGCCTTAATGCTCTTTACGTATACGTCTTCGCGTCCTCATGGCTGAATACAAGATAAGGGCACAAGTTGACGAGGTCGATTTTAAATTAGTTTGAACTGTGTAGCCACACTGACACCGTCAGTCATTCCACACACATGTCCTTCTGAAGGCACGTATCTGTTGCACTGCTAAGTCAGTTACAGACTGCAGTTGAATACATCCACAAAACCTACGCTGCACATTGTAAACGAACTTTAAACGCTTTCAATTCAGCCTAAACTGTCGTGCAGGCGATTTTCCCATGGGAAAACCAGCAGAAAGAGAAGTTTCACGAATGCACTGAAATCTAATATTCATTCTATATACTGTTGGGTCGCATTACATGTAAGTACTTCCTGCCTTTGTATGTGATCTCATAGAGTGCGATAATTAGGCGTATCCAGGACGCCGTTTTGTAATAGAAGGCCTTTTTTTACGTTTTTTTTGCGAAACAGCTACAGATTGTGTAAATTCAGTGCATGAGCTATATACTGTATACTTGCCCAAGTTCTGAACATTTGTAACAAGCATTTTTTGCTATACGGTGGGCTCAAACTTCATTACTGAATAAAATGTGTGAGTGAATATTCAGGACTTTTGTATATTCCAATATATATATATGTATATTGGGTTATGTTCCAAGGGCACCAGCGTTTAGTGAAAAAATGAGTGAATGCCTAAAAATGCCACAATTTTTATAGTGTAAACTCTTAATATGCCCCCAAATCTGCTCCCAGAACATTTTAAGTTCATTTTAAACTCAGTGATGTGAGCGGTTTTTGGGAAATAAGCCCAGATCTACTCGGACTAAAAAACCAATGAGGGCTCGTTGGAAAGGTCTCCTGGAGACCAATCAAACTGTGGACTTTCCCCGCAGAGATATGCAACTTGGAATGTCATAGGGAAAAAGTATTGGGACACCACAGCAGGGTGAACGGTAATCGGGGAAGCTCAGGCTAAAAATACAAATGAGGGCTCGTTGGAAAGGTCTGTTGGAGTGCACCGCGGAGAAATCACGCTTGGAGCGTAGGGGCTCAACCCTGGTGTGGAAGTCGAAAAAAGTCCCCTTGTGTGAAAACATCCAGAAAAAATAAATGTATTGCCACAAAAAAGCAAGGCGGAAGATATTTGCAGTTTCAACTTTATTGTGCAGATTTCCGCATAAATCTATCATGGCCAAGTTCTGGATCCGGATCCACGCAAAACTGGGGGTTTGCTGGATGTATGTATATTACGGGTGTCTAATTAACGCGTTATTTTCCTGTAATTGACTGAATGAAATTAACATGCAAAAAAATAATGCAGATTAATCGCACCACATGCTTTTAACCCTGTCCGTTCCTGGCCACAGGTTCTCTGTAAAATGGAGGACACGAGAACATATACATATACACATACACACCACACACACACATATATGTAAATATGTGTGTGTATATACATATGTATGTATGTACGTATGTATAATCTAGTCCAGTAAATGAAGCTGACTGAAAAATTCTGTAGAACGAGCAGTAACCAATGGCAACGCAGTTTTTTTTTACTGTGTACTGTGTTCCTATGGCTGAATCAATGTTCATGTAACCCAGTATAACTAAACTATTTTGGTTAAAGCGTCACTCAACTGCAATATATGGCAGTATACCTGCAATACCAGTGTTTTGAATTGGATAACCAGAGCTAGTTTTATACAGTTGGAGTCATAAATACTGAAACACAGCTCATTTCTGCTAGCACCCTCATGGGACTGTGATAGTGATATATTAAGGTTAAGTTATGGCAATGCCCAGTAATATTTTTGGCTGTTCTGGATTGAATACTGACATCTGAAGCTTGTTAAAGACGTTCCTTGTTTTAAAATTAAAACATACTATTTAGTCCCCAGTCCATCTATAAATGCAAAACAGCCTGTTTACATCAGACCTAAGCCATTTACATACATGCACCCACTCAAGCTACAGCAGGAACAGTTCAGTGTTTCCGTCTGGACTTCATTTTGAATATTGTACAGAATGTGGCACCCAATCAATTCAATTCAATTCAATTCAATTTTATTTATATAGCGCTTTTAACAATGGTCATTGTCACAAAGCAGCTTTACAAAATGAAATAAATGATATGAATGAAATGCCCCTGATGAGCAAACCGAGAGTAACGGCGACAATCAGAATCAAGTACTTTTACGTACAGTATATGTACAGTATATGTCTTTAAACAAAATAACAAAAACAGGCTTCATTCTATGAAACAAACATGGGTTGAAAAAAAAAAACCAAATTTTAATTTAGTTTTTGGTACATAAACCACACAAAAGGCATAGATGGAACAATGGAGAAAAATGTAGGAAATGGAACCCTTAAAAGAAATCCACTGAAGCGGTGAAAGCTGAGAAATCTGTCCGCTTCTTTTAGCTTTTTATGGCTTGTTTAACATATTGAGCTTTTCCATTTCTATAAACTGGAGGTGAAAGAAGCACCAGGTGCTTCATTTTTCTTTTATTGGCCTGTTCCTTATGCCCATCCACCTAAAGAGCACCAGCTTTCACAAAAGCTATTCACTGTTTTTTAGAAGCTCTAGCTCCATGTCTGAGAGGAATTTTGAGTTTAGATCACCACAATGGGTTAAGTCATCTTACAGCTCCACGGATTTATACAGATATGCAAGTCAAAGCTGAATTTGGCCGTATCTCTGCAGGGGGCACACCGAGATCCACACAGCTGCAAATTCTGCTGCACGGCCTTGACCCCTTCGCTGCAAAAGGGCTTTTTAGAGTGCATACTTAAACAACAGCAAGGAATTTCACATTCCTACTTGAGTTAACTTCAGAAATGTAACATAGCCTTGCACTGTATATCGTAAAGAACGTGAAGCTGAGTCAAAACAAGCCCAATGTACTTTCTGTGAGATGTTTTAGAGGGACTGATGGTTGCTATGGCACTGGAATTCTAACACTTAGAAACACTGATTACATCTTCACCATTTCACTTTACTCATGCATACATGCTGAAAGAGCGACATAAGTGCTATATGAAGGCTACTGTAGACCACACTGAGTGTTATGGATGGATGTCGGTGCCAAACTAAGCCATTAAGGTCCTTATTTCCCTCCTGGAGTCGAAGAGAGGATAATCGCTTCACGCTAAATCTGCAAAGGTTGTGTTGTTGGAGTTTAACTTTTGACATTTAAAGAAGGGGGGGGGTTCCACTGCTGGCCTGAGTTGTGTCAAGACGATATTGAGTTGAACAGCTAAGATTATCAGGGTCAGGGTGAAGTGAGTTTAGGCAATCAGAGCCCTTCATTATTAGATAATGGAGAGTCCAGACTCAGTTTTGCAAGTGTTTGAGTATCACATGAACAAAGAAAGTTATTTACAAAAACAAGACAAGGACATTTCTACTGACTGACTGCATTTTTTTCCAATCCTGCACCTGAAAATGAATTCTTTATTTACCTCACAGCTACAAATGAGTCCTTTATTAATCGTACAGTTGTAAATGAGCTTTTAATTAAGCATACAGCTGCACATTAGTGCTTCATTAACCCTACAGCTGCAAATTAGTTTTGAGTTGTTAACACTGCAGCGACATATGAGCTTTATTAATCTTACAGGTGCAAATGGATTCTTGATTAATCCTCCAGCTTCTAGCAAGCTATTTATTAATCTGACAGCTGCAAATTAGCTGTTTATTATTGACCCTAGAGCTGCACATTAGTTTATTTTATTAATCGTAAAGCTACAAATAAGTTCATTATTAATCTTGTGGCTGCAGATTAGTTCTTTATTCATCCTACAGCTGCCAAAGAGGGTTTTTTTTACCTACATACAGCTTTAAATTAGTTCTTTATTAACCTTCTAACGAGTTCTTTATTAATCTTAAAGCTCCTTATGAGTTCTTTATTATCCCTAAAGCTGCACATTAGTGTTCTAACCTTATACAGCTGCAATTTAGTTCTTTATTAATCCTACAGCAGCAAATTAACCCTTTACTATTAACTCTACATCTGCAAACGCGTTCTATATTAATCCTAAAGCTGCGTGCAAATTCTTTATTAATCATAAATCTCATTAATACTACAGCTCCAAAACGAGTCCTTTACTTCCAAATAGGGCTGCAGTTTTTTCTATACTTCCGTGCGGTTTCATAATCTCTTTTACACAAAACATGGAAGACAAAACGAACCTGATCCTGCAGGAAAGTTTTATAAGTCATTTGTGTAACGCGCCACTAGGGACGTTTTGAAAGAGCCGCGACTGTTGCTCTTCTCTTCCAGCACACGTGCTTCTGAAACCACGCCCCCGCAATACGATTGGATAGAAGTTGAGAACCTAGCTCCAGGGTTGGCTAGCAGTGGCGACCAGCCAATCGCAGTGCAGGAGGCGGCGACGGCCTGAGAACAGGTGGGAAAAGAGAGAGCGTGGGTGTAGCTGGTTTATGTAAAACGCTTACATGACGCTGGGAGGGTCTTCTCCAGCTTTCATAACAAACAAGCCTTAAATAAGCAGCTGGAGAAGCAGCCCCCACCTCTCCGGACCACCCGAGTAGCTGCGCTGGACAACATGTGAGTACAGCACCCTTCAAAACTCTTATTCGCTCATCACAAAGAAATTAAACCTACATCATTGAAGAATAATCTGTAACTTAAGAAAAAAAATACCTCTGATAAACTCACACTCGTGAATCCACACTACTAGTCAACATTTCTGCACACCACTTATTCACTTATTTGTTTAACCTTTACATTTATTTCATAAACTGCCGTTTTTTTTATTCTCGTTGAACGCTGGAAAGTTGCGAGAATAAGTAATGAAGTAATTAAATGGAAATAAGTTTCCTTTACAACAGGGGAGGAATCCGTGCACGTCTGAAATCCTGTTTAACTGGTTGTGTGTTGATGCTGAGTCAGATTCTAGACTGTACTTTAACTTGAAACGCTCTATTTAACCATCACTTTATAGCCCATTAAATATCCGACAGTTCTCTGGTCCATATTATATTAGGTGCCTTTCTGTAGGTCAGTAGTGATTAACAAAAGTCATTTTATGGCTAATAAAAGAGAAGAAAAGTAAATTGAGTGTATTTTGAGTAAATGAAAAGTTCAGTGTGTCCAAAAACTTTTGACTGGCAGTGAATGTATTACTTGCTTTAGAAAGCATTAACACTGGGACACAGGAGACACCAAACTGGCAGTAAATGTTATGCTATGTGACCTTCAAACCAGATGTTTAGATGTTAACATGTTAAATCTTTTGCAGGATCTTCTTTGCAGGAGCGTTCGTGCTGCTGTTGATGGGGACAGTAGAAGCCCGGATTGGGTGAGTTGGGGGGATGTCGAGTCGAGTTTATTTCTATAGCCCATTATCAAACACGAAGGTCATTCATTACAAGAATGTTAAGCTAAAAATATTAGAAAGTAAATAAATAAAAAGAAAAGAATACACTGAACATTTAAAGAGCTAGTTTGATTTTTGCAGATGCATCACGTTCCTCGTTTTGGTGGTTTAGTTGAGTCTAGTCTAACATTCCCAGTTAATGGACTCCTTACTGTTGAATTGAGATGTAAGTCGTGAGGTCTTGAGCTGTGGTTAGAGATAGGAGCTCTCCATTGCTTAAGCTTAGGGCTCACGTGAGCATTAAAGGCCCATATCCTAATCAAAAGGTCCACTTTTCCTTACTGTATATTTAAGACTGATATGCATGTCTGGTTGGCTAGCATTTATTGTTCTAAAAGCCAGTGTGAATAAAACACTTCTTTTAACTTCGTTATAGATGGGTGGGGCTGAACTGTTTTAGGCTGAAAAGACAGATACAGGTTTTTGTGACATCACAAATTCAAAACGGGCTGTTCATACTGATATATAGACTGTGTAGCCTGGGTGCAGAATTGTATGTTTTAAACCGTGTTGTTGAATACTTGAACAGCTAGGTTTGATATGAGACCTTTAAGTTTAGGGTGAAGGTCAGGTGTTGGCAAAGAGCAGGACTGAGAAAAGGCCTTAGGCCTTAG
>JBBPDB010023670.1:0-12229 GCA_037974465.1 Brachypetersius altus | reverse complement strand
GGCTTTGTCCTTTAATTCAAGTTATTTAAAGCTACGTTTTTGTCTTAACACAGAGTCTTTCAGGTTTGAAGATGTTATGCATTTTCTATTCAAAAGTAAGTTTTGTTTTTATCTCATCGCTTTTAAAAGTGTGACAGAGTTTGGAAAAAACAAATAAACAAAGCCTTCTTTGTAAAATGATGACGTGTGTTCATTATATATTATATATTGGGTTGACATAGAATTGCTATTAATCGTGATTATTTCCGATTTTTTGCGATTAACTAGTTAATTTTAATTAATCGCTTTACAGCCCTAGTATTTTTATGTGTATTGAGACTGAGGTAATTAACCACAAAGATATAAACCCTTTCAAAAAGATTAAACAAACAAACAAAAAAAAAACACCTCTCACCGAAAACAGCTTAAAGAGAGGATACTGAAAGATCTTCCACTTCTTGTCTTTGTAAGCAATGAGAGGAATGTTGACCTTGCTCAGATACTGGGAGAAAAGAAGAATAAGACAGACTGTCCTGCAAAAAGATGAAACACATTAGTATCAAAAGGTTCTCATTCTTTCAATATATCACTTCATAGTGAACATCCTGAGGTTAAGCTAAAGGGAATTCAAAGACGGTGTGAGACATTTTGGGAAAAGTCTTATAAACAAGCTGCTCACTAATGCTTGAACGTGCACAGAGGCATCTGCTGAATGCGAGGTTAAGTGTAATGCGTTTAATCACGCAAGGCATTGCAAAGGACATTAGTGGTTTTGGTGACAGTAGGCTGTGGCTTAAGCTGAGCTTAACGTCGAGCCACAGAACAATGGAGCATGTTTAAGCAAGTCCCTCTCCATGAAGTGAGAAATCTCTTCTAGTCCCATCCTAACCTCACTCTCCTGGGAGACGGCTGGGAAATGCGTTGGAGCATTTAGTTTAGTGAATGGAGCCCAATGATGTGCCCCAGGCTGAAGTCCGAAAGAACAGCCCTCATCCACTAAGCACGAGTATTTGTGTGCATACACACCCACACAATCACACACACACAAATACACACATATGCACAGACACACACACACATACAGGCACACACAAACACACACATGCACACAGACAGACACACACACACATGCACACACACACACACACATATGTACACAGACACACACACATACACACAAACACACACATATGCACACACAGACAGACACACACACACTTACACAAACACACACACATATATGCACACACAGACAGAGACAGACACTCACACACACATACAGACACACATACATTTGCACACACACAAACACACACATATGCACAGACACACACACACACACACATATATGCACAGACAGACACACACACACATAGAGACACACACAAACGCACACACAGAAATACACACTGTTACACACACACTCGTACACACACACACACACACTGCATTTAGACGTAAGTGCTTTCGGTCTGCCCTGTTCCGTGACACACCTAGCGACCCTTTAAAACACTCCTACGACTCATTAATGGAACAGGCCTGACTGGAGGTGAAGAGCTAAAGCCATTAGGAGAGCCCCTGATTGAACTAAGAACTTTGTTTTGGGTAATATCTGTCGTCCTTGAGTTAAGTCACCCCAAGAAAAGCTGTGTAATAGGTGACCTTCCAAAATTGTGTTGAGCTCTATTTCTTTTTTTACTGTGTGACTCACAGAGCTGAAATGCCCCAGTGCGCTCCTGACTTCTGACCCGCCTCTTTGAAAAGCGCCAGCCCAATCAGGCTGATGGTGGGTGCGATGGCCAGCGGCCCAATGAACTTCAGCACCAGCCCCACCAGACCAGAAAGCCCAAGCACAACCTGCACCACAGATGCCACCAGAATGGCCCCCTGGATCTGGGAAAGAGACATGTGTCAAAAAAATCTGAGGCATGGTAATACCCCGCCTACCCAATTTTGAAAGACAACATGATCTAGAGGACTGGTTGTCAGCCCATCCCAGAAGAAAAAAAACATTTGATAGGAAACAACTTTGCTAAAAACATCATGCTTCCGGAACATATGATCCAAAAAAGTGGACAAGACTGCATTGAGAAACCTTTCATTAAGATCTCTAGTTCCTATTTCTTGAGTTCCTGCACTGCATGTTTAAGAGCGTTTCTTGATCCAACTAAACTAACTAGTTTTTTTCTGATAAGTAGGTGTATTCAGGTTGCTTCTGGACCAGGGGTGGAATCACAGCACTTTTATTATTCTGTTTCAGCTCCTAACAAGCCTCTTTTAAAAGCAGGAATAGGATGTTATATATATTATTATAATGTCTAAGGGGTACCCCAATAGTTTCTACAAGCAGACCTCATATGTCCTGATCACATTTGAGAAATCTTTAGGTACCTTTACCTTTAGCATAAATGCCAAAATAAGTGATTTATAGTCATGTCAATTACCTGTATGTGTCACTGAATGGTCTGTTTTCACATGTCAGTCCTGGCAAAAACGAAATGTTGGCAGAAAGGTTGAGAGTGCCAACAAGTTAAAGGTTAGAAACTGTGTGCAATTGACTTAAAGGTCATCAGACAGGTTTTCCTCATAGTCTTAGTCAATGAGTGACTGTAGAAAAGTAGTCTGAATATCTTCTAACAAATGATTGACACCTTTGCTGATTGTACGGCCGTGATAATGACTGAAATAGAAGCCTCAAGTTACAGTTTTTTGACAGATGAGGAACTGTGTCAAAACATGGAGACTGTGGCAGCACGTAAGAGGATAAAAGTTCACAATAATATTTAAAGGACAACTGCTGTGTTTTTTGTCAAATTTACTGCAATGGTACTGTATGATGTTGGCCATTTTACTTTTTTTTTTTTATTAGTCTCTGTTTAGTCTTTTTTAGCCTCTGAGGGGACAATTAGGGGGCGGTTAGTGGGGTAGAAGGTGTTGAAACATATCCTCTAATTCCCAGGGTGTCAGTTAAAAATGTTTTTTGAAGTATACGCATGACCTGAAATCTGCCATTCATCCAAGTCATGTTTTATTAAGGAAGTATTCTTCTTTGTAAGTAACTGGTGCGGCTTTCAGTTTTGCTGAAGCTTCCTAACCAGAACTCATAATGAAAAACAAACAAACAGAAAAATTTAAAAAATGACAAGCACTTAATTACAGTAATATATATATACGCCTTCTGATGAATCACTTATCTGGAGGCCTTTGCTGCTTGGTAAAAGCTACATTTTTTAAAGTGCAAACCCATATTCCTCTATTCTAATCCTCTAAAAAGAATGGTCATTGTGGAAAATGCAGTCCTAAAGACCCACATAAATCTCAAAAATGATATAATACTGTTATGACAAACCCATGACATTTCCCCTAAATAAAGATTTGTTGAGATGGCACTTGGTGGGCTGTGTTTCATTTTAAAAGGCACCTCAGGCATTGAAATGGGGAAATATGTTTTCCTGACACCGTCATTTTCTCGGAAACAGCCAAAGTCCAGAGTGTGTTCAGGTCGGTCATAGCAGTACCTCTCGCATGCGCATTTTCCAGACCTCCTCAGGATCTGTGAGGGAGGCAGGCGCTGAAGTGGTGTTGAGGTCAAGGGCCTCCTCAACCTCTGGGCACTTCCACTTAGGCAGAGCCAGGATAGCCAGCGTTGGTGTTATGAAGGTAAATGTTCCACCTTGCAGGATTGGCAACCTGAGGCAGGCAGCGGGTTGATCAGTTTGTAGCCTACAGGCTTCAGGCTTAATACTTTAACCGTCAAAGGATTCTGTTACAGACGTGTGGATTACCTGGTCCCAATGGTGGTCTGAAGCATAGTGCAAAGGCCCGAAACAAAGAAGATCGTGGAGATGAGCTGGCTCTTGGCTTCGTTGTTGTCCTTAATGCACAGTGGCTCTGCGAGGATCAGCGGGACGGCCAGGATGCCACCAAATGCTAGTATGTAATGCTTCAGAAGGAGAGAGAGAGAGAGGGAGAGAAAGAGTAAGGAAAGGCAGAGGATGCGAAGCCGATGTTGGTCAAAAAACAACCTGCCATTAAGTCAAGCCAGTTGATGGATGATCAAAAAAAGCTAAAAGTTAAGTGCTGCTCAGCTGAGCCAGAGAGATGTGAAGAAATAGAACACAGATGTTGGGTGATCTGTTGTGAATTGATAGTCTTTTTTTCCCCGACAACAAGGTTCATAAATTTGTTGAGCTGGAGGGGGAAAAAATATAAAGCTTTGGCCAGGGCCTCCGCTACTTTGACATGGGGTCGGAGGGAGGATACTGCGATGATACACCAGAGAAAGTTTACATACCAAGCAAAGGTGGAATGCAATACCCTTTGGCTCGTGTTGAGCATTTGCAGCATTAACACTGTACTGCTATACCGTATATGTTTTTTGAAGAGATGAATGGACAGCAAGGTTTCGGTCTGTGTTATGTTGCTGGTGGGACATGGCCTAGAATAAGCACATTTCTGCTAAAAATCAAAAGGCAGCAGCCGACACAAGTACCTTTGGGAATTCTCAGTGACATGAAATACCTGTTCTCATCTTGCCTTGTCCTCCCTTCCCAGTTGCTGGAGAGATTAAAGTGAGGGGGTTCAGAACAGTAAGGCCTCCTTATTGCACTCCTCTATATGCCCTGCACATCTCCTGGCCTAGCATATTAACAGGTCTCCCGTGTACTCCTGTCTCGCCTCGCCTCTAGTTTCCCTTTGATCTCA
Source organism: Brachypetersius altus (assembly GCA_037974465.1). Taxonomy (NCBI): domain Eukaryota; kingdom Metazoa; phylum Chordata; class Actinopteri; order Characiformes; family Alestidae; genus Brachypetersius; species Brachypetersius altus. The sequence continues at coordinate 7,546 of JBBPDB010023670.1, read as the reverse complement.
CCATCTTTGCAGCCCGAAAGTGTGAGAAGCTCAGACAGGAGAAATAATGGAGAATAACACGCTCTATAGTGGACCGAAAGGGTTCGCTTTCATCTTTCTGTTTTAAGATCTAAGAAAGCAGACAAGCCCTCGATGGAGTTATAACACAGTAATAAAAGTCTTATTAAGCCATATTTAAGTGGTGAATTTTGAAGGCTTCTTTGCCTCCCGCAACCATTTCTCATATTGTATTTTGATTTTTATTTTAGCTCCCTTTTGAATTCTAGTCAGTTCCCAGGGCATTTCTCCCAATATACACAGCCCATAAACTAACGAGACACTACAAACAAGCATGTTTTCTTGATCAGTGTGCAGTAACTTAACTTAATATTTGAATGAAAAATACACATGTAAATCTGTGTGACAGTATTAGGTCTCTGATTAGAGCAGGACAGATTTTCTGCAGTCTGACCAACAAGAGTCTAAGTGAAAGTAAATTTTTTTTCTGAACTGGCACATTTGTTAGCTGTACAAAATCTGATTATAATTCAAATGTAGCTTTCTGATCAGTTGGACTGGATTTAAAGGGTTTTTTCATTATTTGGGGCAGCGGTTCTGTAACAAGAAAGTCATAAAAAATATGCTGCATCACATATCCCACAGTTTTACGAAGACAGTTTTACAGGCGCTTTCTGTAAAGATAGTGATAAAATACTTTAAATCAATTCAGCCTGCTCTTAAACGTTAATGGTACCTAGTTCTAATCATCTTGAGAAATATTTGTCCAATTTCTGTAAAAATGTAGACACTGTTGAGGAAAACTGAAAACATGGTGTACTTGAACCAGTTTAAAAAATGTCCATGTTAAATTTCCCCCCACAGTTTTACGAAGGCAGTTTTACGGGCACTTTCTGTGAAGATACCAATAAAATACTCTAAATCAATTCAGCCTGCTCTTAAACGTTAATGGTACCTAGTTCTAATCATCTTGAAAAATATTTGTCCCATTGCTGTAAAAATGTAGACACTGTTGAGGAAAACTGAAAACATGGTGTACCTGAACCAATTTAAAAAATGTCCATGTTAAATTTCCTCCCACACCTACTCTCCTCTATGACAGCTCTGTCAGCCTGGAAAGTCCAGAAGATTCCACCCCTAGTACAGACCCCATCTCCTGTTTCAGACTACTGGCACTCAGCATAGTCTACAGTGCCTGGTATCAAAGCCCGTCAGAGGAATAAGTGCAGAAGAAAAGACAGGTATGAAGTGAAATCTGCTTTACACTAACATACTTTAAACAGATGTTTTCTTTCAGCGGCAATCTAATAGTGTGATCTCTGGTAGCCTACCGACAAATGGGAAACAGTCTATTGGGCATGAGACATCTCCCAATATTGAAAAGTCAAGGATGTTTTGTAGAACAACAATCCATCAAACGTCAGTGTATGACCAAACTTGAAATTTTGGGCTTTGCACTCCAACTAAACCAAAACACATCATCATTCCAGCCTTGCTTCAAGGAATGCTCGCTGGCAGACATTCAGCATCTACACTTTTTCAGTTGCTGCAGAAAATATGACGCATAAAACTGCTTTATCATTTCACTCTCAGGCCATTCATCAGAAAGAAAAAGCTCCACGCCATCCTAACAGCTTCATCTCCATTTATCAAAGGATCTGAGAGATCTGAGATGTTTAGACCAGTGAGCAGATTGCACAAGTCATAGCCCACAGCCCTCTTGGCAAAAGTTCAGCAAACATGCAATTTTCAAAAATGCGCCCTGCTCTGTGGTGATTAATAGACCGGTCCTAATACTTCGTCAACCGACAATTGCGCTCTCTTTTAGTGACCGCTGGCAAAGGCTCAGCGTCTGATACACTACTCACATTATATTTTTATCATTAGTCATACTAAATGGCTTTTGGTGCACATTATTATGCGAAATATGCCGTACCAAAACAATAACGCTTAATTTAAGTCATAACCACGATTGCATGTTTTTTTTATTAGAGGACTGATTCATTGCACTGGTCACATGAAGCGGACTTTGTGCTGGGAAGACAGTGTTCATTTTCAAAAGTATAGAGAACAACAAAAACAAATAAAGCTGGGTTACTTGCTGCATATTATACCGGAGATCCAACATCAGATGTTGATGTTTCTATTGTTCCTGTGGATTTATTCGCTCAAATCCCCGCTGGCTTCCTTTCTGTTGAGAATGTATCCTAAAATCCGTCACTAAATCTTGTGTTTACTTGTGTCTTCTTTCAAAAGTGGCTGTGAACAGATGTAGGCTGTCAGTCTCTTTAAGACTTCTTGGAGGCCTGTCAACAAAGTGCTGTCCAACTGGGACGTGCAGGACAATTTATTTTCTATGCTGTCGGTGTGTATCCAGATTAATTCGCCAAAACATAGATTTTACACCCCTGAGATTTTAGGAAAAGTTTTTATTAGGAGGAGTACTGATCTTGGGTGATTAGTTCCTGCCACTCCAACTCATCCTGAAGTTATTGGATGGAACACTTTGGAGTACACAGTTCTGAGGGACTTTATACCCCTCCAGCCAACATCTGGAACTGGGCATGGTGACTTCAGACTCATGTGTGGTTGATCCACAGCATCCCATCCTCTATATGCTTTTCTGTGGAGATTACACAACCTGTCAGCAATGTGTGCACCTCAGAGGATCCATATTCTGTAAGTCAAATTTTTTTCTGGAGAGTTCTGAGAATAAGAATTTAAATTTTTTTTTATCCTGGCATCTTTTTCTTTACATCCTGAGGAATTCTTGTCACCATTATTTTGCATATAAATATGTTTGTTTTTTAAATGGTTGGATATTATATTGCTGGATAGTATACTGTATATTCATATATAAGCCTGTAGAAGAATTAGCCTTGCAATAGCTATTCAATGGAGTAAAATAGCATTCAAAACACAATAAATGTCAATTATAATACAGTGGTGATGGACATAATTTTCATTTAGGTAATTCCACAGATTTTCCATTTACATTCCACATAAATAACTGGTTAAGAGGTAAACAAAGCTATCCAGACTGGTTGGTGTGAAATAATTCATTGGAGAAAAATCCTTCTGAGTCAGAATTGTTCACATCGGTGGTGATAGGAACCAGGCGTCTGAGGAATTTAATGGCTCCAAAAGTTCCCTCACAGAACGATAGGATTACAGGAAATGGTTATGAATGAGCTGCCTGATGCCTGAGACATTGTTTTATGATCGTTTTGAGAAGGCTTTGGCCTAAATCCATTAAAGATGGAGAGACTCGTGGAAGGTGTTATGAGACGATTAAGATTAAGATTAAGATTAAGATCAAAAGTCAAAATAACATTCATTTGATACATGCCATGATTACAAATAAGATCTGAAACATGTATGTTCAGTGATGTTTTTGATATGAATGAACAGATAGTATATAGTATTATAACATATGTAACCACCATTACCACTAACTGTCACTACATATGTTGTATGTTAATTATTGGCCATGACGACTCATGACATTAAAAGTAAAGACTTCCTTCATTTCCTTATAAAGAGGAAAGCAGACATGGTTTGGTGTGTTCGATCTTGTTTTAAACCTCTAGTCCAAACCTTAAACTAATTTGTGAACTTCACATCAGTCCTTGGCTCAACTTGTATAATTTACTTTTACTTGTATGTGCAATTACACACTTATTGTGCATCTTATTCGACACTTCTGACCTGCTGGCCCACCTTGCAGGTATAAAGTAATAGGTGAGAATTCATTTGATTCTGCAGTTTGTATTAGTCAGCCTTTTTTAGTCGCCAGTTTCTGTCCACCGGACACTTTTTGGCCAGATATTTTGGTTGGTGAACCATTTTCAGTGCTGTGTGTGATCCACACACACACACACACACACACACACACACACACACACTAACTCCCCACAACACACACCGCTACCGTGTCAGTGTCACTGCTGTGCTGAGAATACTCCCCAACATAAATAATACCTGCTCACTGGGGGTCCCGTGGCCACTGATGTATGGACCAAAGAGGGGCTAAAAATGATGTGGTCTGTAATTGTGAGCTAAAACGGGCATCGATATATTTAAGCAGAGCTGTTACGTGGACAGTGCGTATAGATAGGTAGATGTCCCTAACCGGCTAGAATAGATTTATACACAAAGCTATTGGGAAAAAAAACAAGGGTGGCTCACATAGCTTTACCAGAACAGCTGAATCCATATTTTTCTCTAAACATTTGTTACTGAAGTATGTTGGAGTTGCCCTTTTGATTTATCTCCCCCTCTTTAGATGTAAATCCTGTCTGTGTGGTAAACCTTACAGTTAAGGTCTTGGAGTTATTTTGGTTTGTCCGTGTCTGATATTGGCTGATGCCATTTAACACATGGCACTGCTCCGTAAAAACCCAAACAGCGTGCTGTTCTTAAAAGAGTGCATCGTGCGTGAGGCCGGAATGAGGTGCTAGTTGGCCCTGACCTCAGGGGTCAACGCTCTGTGTTCATCTGAGTTACAGTTTAAAGCTCCGGAGCTCCCATTAGAACATTCTTCTCGTCGAGACATTCTTCTCTTTGAGACAGTCTTCTCTTTGATCTGCTCCTGTTATGGCAGCAACAATCCAGCTGCCCAAGCCACCGCAGTAGTTCATCGAGAGATTGTGGAGCACATATCTCCCTGGCTCCCACAGAGTTTCATTCCAACCGTAATCTAACACACGTTGCACAAGTATTTAAAAGCTTCTAACACTTAACTGGGTGAGGTGTAATGGATCAGGCTTGGTCTCAGAAATATACTTTTGATTGAAAGACAGGTACCCTCTTAAAGAACCCCTAGCCTACATTTCTCTTGCACTTTATTACCCCCACAGGTTACATTTGTTACATTTGTATGCTTTTATTTGCCAAAGGGACTGATAATATACTATTAAACTTTTAACTGTGACCTCCTGGGTCCCAGAGTTTCGTCCAATAAGTTCAGGATGAGTTGGAGTGGCATTTGTGATCCAGAACTAATCACCTATCATCAGTACTCCACCTCATAAATGCTCCCCTGACTGAACTTCCTAATAAAATCAAAGGGAGTCTACAAGTTATGTTTCGGCTAATTAAATTGGATACATACCTGCAGTACAGACAGTAAATCGTCCTGCACGGACCAGTAGGACAGTTCTTTTTTGGCAGGGCTATGAGAAGAGGTCTTAAAAAGATTGACAGCCTACAGCTGTTCAAAGCCACTTTTGGAAGAAGACACAAGTAAACATAAGATTTACTGACAGATTTCAGGAAACGTTCTCAACAGAAATGAAGCCAGCGGGGATTTGAGCAAATAAATCCACAGGAACCATTTTTCAACCTCTCTCTTTATCCCTTAGAATGTAACCATGTTTGTTACTGTGCCTTTGGGTCTAATACAAATAAATCATCTGTTTTCTGATTGGCTGCCCTGTATTGTACCTTGTTCAAAAAGGTGGTCCAGACTGAAACTGTCCTTATAACTACTTCGCGGATGAGTGGATCTAGACTGTCTGAAGTCGAATAGCAAAATCATTCAAAACGCTCTGTTTTTGCAGCGAGATTTATATATGTGGACTGTTTGGACTGGAGTAAATGCTGTGTTTTGAAACTTTCCCAGTTTATATACTCGATCAATCTTTTTTATATGGAAAGAATGAATGAATGAATGAGTGCCCATGGTATTGACCCTAAATGTACCCTTTTATCAGTGAGTGGTCCTCAATTTCAAATATCTTGTCTTGGTTTGTGATCATAGGTGTTGGAACCAGAAATTGGATTAAATGATTCACCTTCCTTATAGATACGCTCTATAATTACAGACTGTAGCGGTTATGTATGATGCAGCTGGGCCTGAAACACTCTTAACAACACAACAACCACTGACATGCCAGCACTATGCTGGTATCAGTGCTGTAATCGCCCACTACTGGAATGGTTCAGTGACCTCGGATCAGTCGTGTCCTGTGGCTTTCCAATCACTCAGTAGATGATGTAGAGAGGAGCTGACAGACTGTGCAACAGCAGATGGGCTACAGTAACTGTAAACTGATAGGTAGGTGTTTCTCATTAAAAAGGTCCATGTAGCCGGGGTAACTAATAAACAGGCCACTCACTGTTCCATACAGTGTTCCCTCAGAACCTATTCATCTTAATGGAAAGGCTTAAAAGGTGGTCTCTCACCTGGAATCCCAGAAGGACACAGAGGTACCAGGGTGGACGGTCATTGATAGAGTAGATGAGGGAGCTCCCAGGCTTCTGGTTGAGATTTTCATCCAGGCTGTCACTACGAGGTTCAGTTATGATCATGTGGTCTGACCGGCTGCCATCTGAATTCTGCCATTTGGAAGAATATGACAAAATAAGGACTTGAAATTTGAAATTTGATTAAATTTATGTTTACGCTTTTCTATGTAATGTAATATAGAATATAGACCCAGAATCATGTTGTTATATTTTCCAGTTATGCATCTAATAAAAATGAGTCCTCCTTATCTGCACAACTGCTTTCTCAAGTTTTTTTCTTTGTTATTCTTTTGATTCAGACCTCTTTGTTTGCCTCTGCGTCACCCTTATCTTCGCCATGCATGACCAACGGAATGCCAATTCACCGAAAAACCAGCTTTTTCAGTAGTGCTTCAGTGAATAAACTGATATGATGCTAAACTAGGACAGCATGGCTCAGTGGGAAAACACGATAGCCTACCAGAAACTGGTGACTCATATTGTCACAGAGAGGTCCGACACGAAAGGACAAGTCCCTGTGGACAACATTTAAGTGAATGTTCTCTGTGCATGTTCTCTTCTTTTCATCCCCATACTCAATAGAACAAGCCTCTTTTGAGAATGACTGACAACAGATGAGCACATTATTGTGGTCTTCTGAGGGATTTCTGATTTACAGGGATTGAGGTTAAAAGCGGCTCTTATAGGGGCCGCCACTACTTCTCACTAACATACAGAGGAAAAAATGAGGAAGCTTTGTCATACTGGATCATCAATTCAAACCCAGTGCGCTCCACACTTTTACACCTATACACGCATGTGCATGGGGAGGCATCTTCAATTTAACACATCACTCACGCCCTTGTAAATAAAGCACCACTGAGGATGTACTGCCACCTACTGGTCGCAAGAAAATAAATTGGCAAGAAATTATGCGGTACAAATGAATGTTCAGAATCTATTTGAAAAGTGAAACAGTTAAAAAAAAACCCTTCAGACCGAAATTATTTGTCATTTTACACTATTTAATTGAAATTATGGATTTATCAGAAAGAGAGATGCCTACTGAGTAAAATACAAGGAATAATTGATAATAACACATATTTTTTCCAACATTTGAGAAAAAATGCAACCACTTGGTAACGAAAGTCAAATTTTGTGCCCTCACTCAGCTCACTTGTATTTAATTTATTCATAATTTTGAAAGGGCATTCTGGCCTAAAACTAGCATGGAATATGTTGCTCTGTTGTTCATCATGCTGTGTGATATTCTGTAGTGAAGCGTCACAACCCGATCTCACGACTATTTGTGCAGTCATCA
>JBBPDB010023659.1:0-12230 GCA_037974465.1 Brachypetersius altus | reverse complement strand
CTAGATAAAGGAGCTCCGCCCACTCAGCATTCAGCACCACCAGTATACTGATCACCGCCTGATCATCTGGAATCATTCCTCTGAAACTGGTCAGGTTCAGGGACTGTGAAGGGTTAAAACTTTGAATGGGACATTTTTAAATTACTTGAAGAAATTAGGCTCAATCTTTTTCTTATTCGTATTTCAACCTCTTGGTCCCAACATGTTCTTAGGAGTGTGTGATGATTAGGAACTAAGCTTCCATTGCTTATTAGTTATATTAGCCTCATCGCTAAAACTAAAGAAACAACATGCCTCAGTTGATGGACTGCAATATTACAATAAATATTATTTTTCACTGAACTATGACTAAGAGGCTCTGTAAAGGAATAAGGGCTCTCTGAAGTTGCCATTCATTGGTTCAGTGTTTTAATCCGTCCATCAGGGTCCACACGGTGTGATCATATGGTATTACTGGGTTTTGCTGTGGTTGAACTGCTTATAGATTGTTCATGGAACTGCTTCCTGATGTTGTTGAGCTCATCTTCATCGATGTATTCGTAGTCATGGGGGTCGTCGTCGTCAGGTCTGCTGACACACACGCCATCGAGACTTTGGCCTCTCGTGACAGCTGAGTGAGGGAAAAAGGATGAACAAACACTCAAAATTGTGTCTTGGCCATGTTTTTTAGTTGTATCTATACTGGTTCATGAAAATAGTCTTTTACATGGTCCATGGTACAAAAAAGGTTGGGGCCCAGTGCTCTAATGAATCCACGTGCAGCTCAGATCTGATTTAATTAGAAGTCCAGGAGATCATTCACACTATTGGAATGCAGCCTGTGTGACCTCTGTGACCCCTCAGTTGCTCAGTGCACTGGGAGAGGATCTGGAGATGTGCATGAACATCTAAAAAATCCTATTAGTAGGACTGAAGTAGTACTGTTTAGGCCAAACCCAACACTGCACACAATTGCCTCGTGGAAACGAAGGAGATGATGGCCAGTCTGTGACAATACCAGGGGGAAATTATGTTTTACAGTGACACTGAAAACAGAGTTTCTGGATATTTTCCAAAACATCTGTCTTCACTGACTTAAAACATTGTCAAAATAAAAGAGCAAAAGAAATTAGATGCATTTCCACAAGAAAATATAAAGTGTGATTGCGTGGTTGCTATGGTACATGTGGTTGTTTCTAGGTGGTTGCTATAGATTCACAGAAGAGGGTTAATGTAAAAATGTCTATCATAAAAACAAAGAATACTTCTTCGCAATGAGAGGCTTGACAATACTTTTGACAAGGTTAATATGTATTTATAGATGCACACACATGCAGCCCCCTTACCCCTTCCTCACGCTGAACAACTTACATGAACTTCCCCTTGATATATTCATGCTTTATACTTTGTCTGTGTCTTTGGTGTCAGCTTTATATGTCTGTCTTTCTATTACGACTTGTCTTTTGTTTGGTTTTGTTTTATTGTTGTGTCATGTATTAGGGTGGTTGAATTCAGAGCTACTCTGACAAAATAAAAATAAAGTTGTCATCCGATGAATGGTGGAGGGTTAATTAGGTTCAGTGGCCCTGAGCTCCTGAGAGAAATTGATGCAAGCGAACATGATGATCGATTACATTTGGGATGAAATTGCATAAATGTGTCGCTTTAACGTATCCATGGTGACCTGAAGCGAATGTGAAGGGCAACACTCCTACCTTTCTGCAGGACGGGTCTGGGTAAGGGAGCAGGACTCTTTGGGGGTCTCTCACTTCCTGCCGGAGAGTCGCTGTGGTCGGTTGAGTCCTCTCTACTGATTGTGGCAGGCCGAAGAGTCTGGACAGGACAAACAGTGACTAGGTCAAATGGATTGCAGGTACATTTGTTGCAACAAAAGTGCTGAGATCTGGAGGATCTCCTGGACAAAAGGTGCTGTCCGTGTTTCATTCTCACACAGCTGCATTTCAAACTGTGGATGCTGGATTGGATCAGTGAAGGGACGGAACGGTGCACTGTTGATCAGAACATTTGTGGAATTATGGAAAGCGGGATCAATTCAAATATCAATAAGTATCTGTGTTGATGAGCAGTGATAGTTTCGATACAGTTATCAGCACAGTACGTATAGTATTCATTCCTATTTATGATGGAAATCAAGGGAGTATAAACTCATATATCAGTTTTATATTTTTTTTTGTTTAAGAACAAAATTCAAGTTTCTTGATCAAATGCTTAATGTAAACTAATCTTAAAAGAATCATTTCTTTTAATACATACTTAAAACACATTTGAAAGCCACTACTTTTGTACTTTGGTTCTCAGTTACAAATATTAAAGTATGTGTGTATGCATATGTCATAAGAATGGGCGGTTTATGTTTGTCAAGACCCTTGTGTTTTTCACCTCTTGCCATATTGCTATTATTCATAAATATACATAAAGTCAATCATTGCTTGTTAAGTATATTATTCATCTTATGAAGCCCCTATGTAGGTAGCCTTCAAATGAAGTGCGGCCCTCTGTTATCTTGTCAACTAGAAATAGAGTTTGTCCAGAAGTTTGCATGGTGTCCCGACATCAATCACAAGATGGCAGCAAATGCCTGAATCTACAGTGAGTGTGGTCTTTTAAATAGATTCTCCTCAATCAGACCCTCAGTCTGCACAACCTTCAATCTCAGACAAATAATATCAAATCAGTATTTGTGGAAACTTCTTGTATATTTAACTGAATCCAGATTTCAAATATTTCTTATTATGCAACCGCTTTGTTATTGGATTTAATAGCTATTCATTAATATTACTTTTAGGGGATCATGCAGCCTTTGTAAACCATGGACTGAAATTATTAGGGCACATTAGGGATCATTCTACTATTTTGGTCAGTAATGCTGTTAATCAGAGGTATGGTAAAAACTACTTCAGAGAGAATCTACCACTGAGGGGAGAAGCTGTTACTTACTTAAAACATTCTTACAGTCAAGACCATATTTCTAAGAAGTCCTATGTTGTTTAAATTTTATATTTTGACTACATTGGAACACTTTTTGAGACTCTTAACGACGTAACGATTTTTAAAAAAGATAAACATTAAAAAGAAATGTCATATTGAGAAAAAAATGTTAGAATTACATTGCAAATTGCTGATTATATTTAAGTTTTTCTTGCCCTGATTTCTATAAGGAAACCTTGAAAAATGCACTAAAAAACAAAAAAGCCAGTAAAAATGACAGTAGCCATCTTAGTGGCCTTACATCTAAGGACTAGTGCCATACTGCTGCTCGTTCAAAACCAACATCCAGAAACCTTTCAAGGAGCTTCGGTATCAAAACGGACATTTCTCAGACCCGGATTAAGTGAATCAACATGGCAACTTGGTCCAAGACTAGACTTGGTCACTGTCCAGGAACTTGTCCACTATTGTCAGTATTGTGAACTAACACCTACAATGTTTAAGTAACACCTACAGCAGTTCTTAGAGGGACATTGGCTCTGCAGAGATTAGCAAATGTCAAAACTCTGCAGTGCTGTGGCCTTCCAGGATGTAGGTGTGGATTTAGGTGTGTTCATATTTCACAATATACATAAATATGACAGTGCTGGTTACCTCCGGAGAGCAGCTGGTGGGTTTCTCAGGTCGTGGGTTGGGCTGCCGCTTGGTCGGTCTTGCTGGAGGCTGTTTGGGTTTTTTGGGAGGTCGGGGTGGAGGCGCCACCGTCGTGAAGGCATACCTCCTCATGGTGTAGTAACAGTCCTCTGAGATTTCCTCAACGGCTGAGTTCACTTTACACGTGGGTACCTCACCTGTCCAGCTTTTCTCCAGGTGGACAGTCATGTGCGTACGGTTTACCGGCACTTCCCACCAACTGGACAGGTCAGGGGTTGAGATGAGGAGGTAGGGGTCATTGATTTCCTCCTCGATGCGTAGGCCGGGAACGCCAGCCAGAATGTCCTCCTTCAGGGAGAGGTCACGCACAGACACTTTGACGTTGAACGGCAGCGGGAACCAGTGGCAAATCTCGGAAATAGAGTACTGGCGTTTGTCATGTACCACCTCCATAAATCCACCATCCAGGCACATGGGGAGATGAACGGGCTCATGCGTCTTCCCCTTGATCTTCAGGCAGCTCAGGGCATCCGCCCTGTCTTCACGTCTATCACAAGCGATCTCGCTGGATTTGCTTTTCCGCACTATAAATTCGTCCCCGGCTAAAACAAAAGCTAATCCACTATAGGTTGAGTCAAAGCCCCTGGTGGCCACCACATGCAACGGCTCTGTGTCACTGCGGGCCCGTCCCAGGTCATAAGCTGTGGGGAACTCGCGAGGCCGCCGTTTTAATCGCCCCTTGTAGGTTGCAGGAATGAGAAAGTGTCTTGGTGATTCTTGGCGGATTTCCGTTGCAAGGATGCGTTTTGCTTCATAGGCTTTGTGGATGACCACCTGCTCCAGACACAGCAGAGAAACCATCTCTTCTGGCATGTGCCCCTGAACCAGAGGCCTTTCAATCACGTCAGCCACCATGGGGTAAATCTCTGAAGGCTTCTGGAAGACATCATGAAGGGAAAGGGGCTGAATAAAAGTGTTGACGTCAAACTGCTCAGTCACGTCCATGACCTCCACATCCATGGTAGATGGGATGAGAGCGATGCTCTTTCTGACTAAATGACAGAAAAAAGGGTTTAGCCAATTGAAAATCCAGCTATGGTGGTATTTTTTGTATTAATCCTTTGAAATATGATGTCCTTTTCTCTGCTAGACCCCACAGTGCCCCCTGGCTTTCAGTCTGAGTTTCACTGGAATGCAGAATAGAATTTAGCGAAGTGAATTCTTACTAAAGACCTTTTTCCAACAAAACAGTTTGATGTAAAATTTTTGTTCAAAATATTGCCGTAGTTGGGGTCAGTCTTTATCTCAGCCATTTTATGGCCTAAATTAATATACAGTTACGACATTGTTGTCATAGTCTCATTGCTCAGTGCCTCCTAATCGTAGTTTAAAGGGCCTTTTCTCATCACTATGGAAACACATATTATTGATGTTTCCTTTCTGAGAAACAACAGAGGGCAGTTGAACTGAGAAGAGCAAAAAATACTGTCCATGTGTTCACTTCATCAATATAGCAGGTCGCTAAACGGCAGAAAAATCCCTTTTTTGTTAGACTGCATTTTTTACAGATACAACAACAGCATAATGTAAAAAATCACATTGTTGTGGGAGAAGAACCAATCTAATGAGAGAAGGAACCTTTTTGCAGGTGAACATGGTGTAAATGATTTGTAATTTGACTTTGACCTTTATATTTGGGAAATTAATATCAGAGGAGAAACTCACTTCAGGAGAAGAACCGAAAGAGCAACGTTGCTGCATTATGTGACGGTGGTGCTGAGGCCGTTCTTCCATCAGCTGAACAGCAGGGGGTGCTGTGACAGCACGGTGGGGTTTTGGGTGTTCGGGTGTCTTGGACAGACAGATATGCTCACACTGCACGCGCGTGTGCATGAATCTGAGACTTCCTCCTGAAGTGAACTAAATTTACATTTGTTTTTTTTTTTTATGTATCTAATTCATATCTGCTCAATCAGATTCAAACATAATCCTGATACTCACGGTTCAGGTGTAAATGGGGTGTCAAAACAAACCAGGCAGAAGTGCAGGCTGTCATTAATTGACTTCATTTGTAAGTAACAGTGTGACTGACTATGCGATTATATCGCTTTCAAAGTGCACAATGACTAAAAATGACTAGATGTGAAAGGGTTAAACAGGAGAAAAGTGCAGCGCTGTTACAGAGCGTGTAATGTAACTGCTGCGGGAGCGTAATTTCATTTATCTTCTCTATTGTCTGACACAGGCGGAGAAGACTTAATTGAAGCTTTGAGCACACTTCTCTCTCTCTCTCTCTCTCTGTTTTGCAAATGGGAAATTCATTATCTGCAGGCAACACAATGCGCAGAACAACCGAACATCAAAACTCCATTTGAATTTGGCTCCTCCAGTTCAGAGGCAGACGAGACGTTCGCAAAGTTAACGGCCCTAAACCGACTCTTTATTCTGCTCACTGGCCCGTGACGCCGTGCTGTTCTTTTCAACAGAGTTAAGGAAATAATGGCTGTGAAAGAGAGGAAATTTAATTATGACACAAAAACAATCAGGTTGTCGGTTTAGGGACACCTCGCTTTTCACACTGTGTTCACCAGAGGCCCGTCGATCACAGCCAGTCCAGCATGGGCCGAAATCACTGGATTTTAAGGTAAAAAACTGAAAATGCTAACTGACTTTCGAGCAACGTGCCATAAAGTGAGATGTGGATATGAGTAACACAGACAAGCAGCAGGGCTGCGGCCCAAACGGCTTCCTGGTCTATTCCCACCTAAATTTCAGCCAATAGTAGAAGTTGTTACGATTCAAGCACACCCTCCTTCAAGGAACTAAAAGGAAACGATGACACTTCGCTTTATAAATGTCTATAAGCTGGCTGGTTGTGATGTAACTGCTGGGAGTTTGTAAGAGTTTTGTTTTGTTTTGAGGGAGTTTTTGTGCGAGTTTGGCTAGCTGGGTGGAGCCTGTTTTTAGTTTTGGACAATGAAGAATCGGTTCTGCAGCAGCCTGTGGCGATTTCTCTGGGTCTTCTGTACAGATTAAATGCACAAGAAGCGGCGTGGAAGCATTTATAGATTCATAATTCTGTGGTAAGCATGAGGAAAACTCGAAACAAAATGGCATCTCGAATGGTACTGCTTGCACTAAGCAGTGCCACCCCACGCCCCCTTTAAAATTATGCTTTAAACAACAATATTTTTATTTGCAAATTTGGAGAAATGGTGTCAGCAGTTATTAACAACTAAGGCAAAGCTGTTCAAGATAAAACCTGAGATCTGTTTAGTAAATAAATAGTTTCCACAGTGCTGCCCTTTTCCCACGCCATTGAAAACAATGAAAAAATGTGGAAATAAGAGAGACTTACGCTCCATCACGGCCTGGAGCTCGTACACCGGCGTCAGCGTCAGATCCCCAGTCAGGTTCTCCAGCAGGGTGGAGAACAGCACGTCCTTCATGGGCGGAGCGTTGGCCACAGTCACCGTCCTCTTCCGGCCCTTGGGAATCTTCCACTCGGCCAGCTCCCGCAGGGTGTAGAACTGGTCGTCCTCGCACTCGGTGAAGGGGCCTTGGTGAGAGAAGTCCAGTGTGAACTTCAGCTCCCGGTGCAGGAGCTCACAGTCAACGTGGCTGCCGCCCCCATCGCCCTGGGTGACCGCTGTGATCCGGAAGCTTTCCTTCTCCTTCACCGAGCCCTGGGGAAGCTGGATCGGATCAGTGGAGGTAAAGGCCGGCTGTCCCAGCCTGTGGGAGTTGATCTTCAGGGAGTCCACGATCTCCTGGATGCTGAGATAAGGCTGAACGTCAGCTACAATCCTGAAGAGACCTTAAAGACATGATTTTTCAGAGTAAATCATCCCAGTAGAAAAGATTTACACGATTAAAAATTAATCAAAATCTACAATTTTTATTCAGAATCCACTATGAATGATTCCGTATCTACTATGTATTATTCAGTATCACTATGAATTATTCAGTTTCTACTATGAATTATTCAGTATTCGCTATGAATTATTCAGTATCTACTATGAATTATTCAGTATTCGCTATGAATTACTCAGTATTTACTATGCATTACTAAGGATCTAGTATGTTCAGTATTCATTATAAATTAGTCCACATCCACAGTGAATCATTCAGTGTCCACTATGCATTATTCATTATCTACTATGAATTATTGAGAATCTGCTATAAATTATTCCGTATCTATTATGAATTATTCTGTAATGTAAGTAAATGCTCTTTGTCTTCTTAGAACAATCTGTTCTGCAAAATTTGAAACTTTTTTTTGTTTGTTTTACCAGTTTCTAAATTTTCTGTCAAGTTCACTCTCCTCTCTGAAGCACAACTGAAGCAGGTAAACAGCACAATTACAGAAACGGAAACATGCTTAAGCTCATATGGAGCCTCGATAGTGACATGGATCTATTTACAGAGACATTTACAACTTCATTAAAATAAAGAACTGAAATCATAAAAATACAAAATAAACACACTAAAATGTGGCTTTTTCTCTTTTACTAAAAATAAAAGTATAATTCAGTTCTTCAGTTTACAGGAAACAGCCCAAGCTTGAATACATACATTTTATTTAGCATTTTTTGTGTTTTGTGGTTTATTAACATTTCTGTTAAAATTCTTAAATATCTCTTTAAAAAAACAGGTTACGATGAGCACAGGTGGGCTGTCCATCATTTCTGTTCTTTATTTGGTCATTTTTGAAAAATAAACCCCATAAAACATCCTTGATTTGGTCAACAAAAGAGATCTTTAGTTTCGCTATATACACGAACACTGAAAGATCAATAATGTGCTTTTGCAGCTCCGGGAGCTCACTGGCGGTTTTCTGGGAGCTTCTTTATGTCTTGCTTATTAAAGGTTGGGCTGTAGATTTTGCATCAGTTCCGAGTTGTGGAGAAAAGGTTAGAGCGTGTTATAAATGGTGCCATATTTGGACAGTTGGATGTTTTGAAAGTCGAGATGTTCTTCAGTCTGCGCTTTTCGCTCGGCTGCCCACACCAAACATTTATGGTGCCAAACTCCTCGACGCAAACCGCAGCAGGACCGAGTCCAGCCGCCCACACACTGCACCCCCTCTTCCTCCTGTTGCAATACCACATCTAGCAAACCAGTAAGAACCTGCCACACACACACACACACACACACTGCTTCGTGGGTCATGCCTTGCTCTAACCTGCAGCTTCAACTAACACGTTTATCAGTGAAATCACTTCAACTCTTTCCAGTTCTCCTTTTCACTGCCTTGCTCTCGCTGTACTGAGGAACCTTCTGTGGTCGCTTAGGCATACGTTCTCACCAACATTCCTCCACACACACACATACACACATATACACACACACACACACACACACACACAGAATCTGATCTCCAGCCAGAATGAATTTGGAGTCTGTTCACAGAGATTCGATTTGGGCTCATTTTTCTCTCCAGCTTCATATTTTCCTGAATATGAATGAGAAGGATGCTCAGTAATGGCTGACTGTCCAACACCATCCTGAAGAGACCTCACCACAGATGCAAAACAATGTTACCCACACTCCAGCATATCCTGCAGTTTTTCTTTTTTGTTTTTTCTTTTTATCATTCATAAAATATCCTTGTTTTGGTCAATAAAATGAGTCTTTAATTTCATTATATCCACAAACACTGACAGATCTCTTTCACCGTCAGCCTGGAAAACATACATTTCACCATCTGAGTCTCACTTCAGGACAATCGATTCTACCATAAATTATTCAGTATCTGCTGTTATTCAGTATCTACAATGAATTATTCAGGATCTACTATAAATTGTTCAGCATCCACTATGAATGATTCAGTAACCACTATGAATTATTCAGGATCTACTATGTATTATTCAGTATCCACTATGAATTGTTCAGTGTCCACTATGAATTATTCAGTATCCACTATGAATTATTCAGTATCCACTATGTATTATTCAGTATCCACTATGAATTATTCAGTATCCACTATGAATTATTCAATATCTACTATGAATGACTCTGAAAAGACTATGAATTATTCTGTATTTATGAATTTTTCTGTAGCTACGCTACATTATTCAGTATTTACAATTGATTTTTCAGTATCTACTATGAATTATTCTTATATCAATAATTAATCAATTATTCAGGATCAATTATGACTTATTTAGAGTCTACTATGAACACTGCAAAACCAAACGCTTTCATTTTACCCATTAAATTTTCCCCTTGCTTTTTCAAATTTGCCCCTTCAATAATAGAGCCTCCTGAATGAATGTCTCATGTTTAAGATTAAGGGGTTTCATACTCATGCCTTAAATCCACTTTTAAGGTCAAAGTAAGGGATCGATTCACATATTAATGGGCACTTAATACAAATTAAGCAGTCTGGTGTATTTTCAGATGTAAATCAAGGCAGGTTTAAGCACATTTTAAGTGCATTGTGTTTTGTAGTGGAATCAGTCTGTAACTGCTACTAATTGTTCTGTATCTATTATGGATTATTCAGTAGCTGCACTCGATTATTCAGTATTTAGAATGGATTGTTCAGTATCTACTATGAATTATTCAGTTTCTACCAATAATTATTAATTATTCATGTGTCTACTTTGAATAAATTTGTAATATATATAGAGAGAGTCTATAATGGATTTTTCAGTGGCTACATTACATTATTCAGCATCTGCAATAGGTTACTCAGCATCTACTGTGAATTCTTCAGGATCTATAATGAGTTATGCTGTATCTACAGTGCATAAGTTAATCTGGTGTGATCACAGATTCCAGAATGACAAGAAATCTGTCAAAAGAAAAACATATCTTTCAGGGCATAAAGGCTCACACTGACGAGATACACCTTCAACACTGATAGGCCATACAATTATGTTGAAGTTTGTTTCAGTTTTATAGGTTGTATCGACTCAGCAGAACTTTTTTTGTTTCTGATTTACATAAGTTTGTCTTGTTAAGTAAGTATTCTCTTGGAAAGTGGATGTAATGTGGGTTCGAAAAAGGTTTCATTTAATCACAAAAAGTGCCCCTCTACCATCGACACACCACCCTGTCGATCTCCCAACATCCTCCTGCACCTCCCACCTCCCCACCGCCTTCATATGAGCCCTGGGCCCTCTGAAGGTCTCTGCTCAGCCGAGTTAAGGTCTGACCTTATTGACATTTCTGATGTTGAACCTTTAAGGGCACGTTTGCATTGCCTGAATCTTGGAGACCAAAATATACAGCAAAAATACAAACATAATGTACATCTGTAATGCGGCTCTTTCCTGTTTTAGTGAAGTGAGGATGTGGTGGGCAGTGTGAGAGTGTCCAACAGAAGGTTGCAGGTGAAGTATGGTGGTGGCGCTGACTGGTACCTGGATATTCCAGCGGCAGTTTGAGCTCGCTGGAGTCCGCCGTGTGTGCGATGAACTTGGTTATGCTGATGTCGACAATCTTCATCAGGTCTCCAGTGGCAAGGCAGCACTCCCTCCCAAACAACTCGTATACGGCGCCTGGAGAACAGTAGCCAAATGGCACTAGAGTAGTCCACTGGGGGCAGTGTCTTACAAAAATGACCCCAAAGTTGAGGGTGTTATTACATTTATGTTAACCTAAACAACGAATTGCCTTTTTATTTTAATTACTTTGTTAAAATACAGCAAAGGAAATATTATTTTTAATTTAAATATGTGTTATAAAAAAGTGTATACAAAATTGTATACATTTGGCTTTTTATTTTATTTTGGATTTAGGTCAAATATGTTTAATTTTGTTTTTGTTTTTAATATTGGTTTATTTTGATTGTATAAATAACATTGCTTTTTTCAGCTAAACATTTCACAGACATGATCTGATCTCCAGCCAGAATGATATAAATCATTGTCAATTTACAATGAATTATTCTGTTGCTTTTATAAAGTAGCAGCAAAGCAAATTAAACATTTCAAAGCAGCAACATTGAACAAATAATTCAGTAAACCACAGTAAACATAGCACTAATCATTAACAAGAAAAACTTATATAATCTCATGCAAGTTTGATTGGCATTCAGGTTATGTTGATTAAGAAAACATACTAAAATGTTATTACATGATTTATTATTTTTTGGCAACGCAACTATATATTGTGCTTTAGCTGACCTGTGAGGTCAAATGAATGCGGAGTATTAGTAGCTGTAACAGATGTGTCACCTAAAAACACCCATAATGTTCAAACGTCTGGACCCAAAAGCCTGGTCACTGATCTATTAACCTTCTGACCTGCTGGAGTCCTCTGTGGGTCAGACAAGTAAAACCTCCATTAATATAAGTAAGAACAGTAAGAAATGCTACAGGACCTGTCTTGGGCTGGAGGAAGGTGAGACTTGAATCGCTGCTAAAGGTCATAAAATAATAATCCATTAATCCCTTATTTTTATATAAAATGTAACATTGTTTAATTTTTCACAATGCAACATTGTTACATTTTTGACAGGGTATGTTGAAAAACAAACATAATAGATTAAAGGATTATTATTTAGTAGTGATTCGAGTCCTATTTTCTCCAATATTGGATGAAAATAAGACTTGAATCGCTGCTAAATTATATATGTATAGTAAAAAAAAATCAATGCAAGAAATCCACAACAGTTCCTGTTTGCCAATTTTATGTAT
>JBBPDB010023649.1:0-12230 GCA_037974465.1 Brachypetersius altus | reverse complement strand
TGACTATATATATATAAAACCTCCATCTAATTATGGTAAATGCCTTTGGGTGAGAGAGAGAATCCCTTTCATTACTCTCCTCACATGGGCCACTGACTGCTTGTTAGATGATCTTCTCTTTACACTCAAGCAACCCACATTGTCTCATATACTTCTGTATGGACATTGAGTTTACATGCAGCAACCTGCTTAGTGTGTAATTATGATCTTGTTGGTTGCACCTTTGCTTTTAAGAGATTACTGAGTGATACTGGGGTATTGTTTGGAGTGTGTAAGGCCACTTAAAGGAGTTACATTTCTTGTTCTTGAGGTGTAACCATTTGGCATACTTGACATTTGATATGTTTGCAGCTTATAGCTTATCAAGTCAATATAGCTATTTATCACCGAAACAATAGTGATTTAGGTCAAATTGTGAGTAAAGGCTGCTCCAGCTTCTGTATTACTAATTAAATTTCATGTTAGCCTTGGCAGAGAAACATTACTCAGGTCCAGTGAACAAGGCTAGATTGTTTTAACTTCTTATTTATGCAAATGTCTGTTGCCCTACAAGCAGCCCCCCTTCACCCCAGCTTAAATTACACATCTATTTTCCCCCTGGCTTCTCTTACATAACTGATATCATGAAAGTTCAGATTAATCTTGCTTTAAAGCACTGAGGCCAGTGACAGTCAAGATTGTGAAAAATGTGTAGTAGGATGCAGCCTGCGACTCCAGTCAGCCCTGCCTGCAGACTCCCTCAGCTGAGAGTGAGATTTATTGGTGTGGGCCGCGTGTGGGCTATGCAGGGATTTGTGGGCTAATACGGCTGTGTGCACTCATTGGCAGGGCTGTCTTGTTGGGGTGTGTGTGTGTGTGTACTCATTGGGGGAATGAAGTGGGCACTGTCCCTGCTTACAGAAGCAGGCTTTGCCTCATTAGACTGTGTAAATGAAAGCTGCACCTCCCCACATGCTGGGGTCAGGAGCCGAGCTTGTGGAGAGCAGGCCAACAGAGACTGTAGGCCTATGCCTTTGTGAAGCATGACAATAAGTAAAGCTGCCACTTCATGTAATTCATATAGCCTGTTCATGTGTGAAGAGGTTTTTCCCCACCCAATCTGTGTGTCCGTTTTGAGAGAGACAAGAGAAAAATAAAATAAAACAAGATGGACTGCATTTTAATAAATGCCCCCGTCCACTGGTGCATGACAGAGAGGGAACACTCCACAAGGCTCCTGCTATTTAAAATTAAGAAAACTGTTAATACTACAATTTAAATTAAAGCGGACAGTTTATTAACCTGAATGTATGCCTACGCAGTGTACAGGTATCAATGTGTCACAGATCATATTCATCCAGACTTGTTCAGTGCAGGGGGAGAGTTTGATAGCTAATTACTGCCTCATGAAACAGAATACAGGCACAGCTCTGACAAGCACATGCAAAGCACTGGCAGCAGCAGGAGCATCAGCCGGAGTGCAGAATGCAGATCAGTGCATGGAGACTGGGGATCCTCCTCTGGCTTACATACAGCTTCTCAATTTACTCCCTCTACTCGGTCGACTCCTCTGCCAAGACATCAGAATGTTAGTAGATTAGGGAGCTGTGTCTTGTCCATAGTCACCCCTCCCTGCTCAAATGTCCTCCCCTAAAGCAGTAGTCCCCAGTTTTTATTTACAAAGGCAAAACCTCAGCTTTGCTTTTGATATTGTCTTTAAGAACCGATAATGTAGTCATGATTTGAATGTTTGTGGTGGTCTGCCATGAGCAAGCCAATTTGCCATGTGTTTTTGTTTAGGTATGCACTATTTGAGCTGCAATTATATGAGGGAATGACTGGTGAGTTTGTGCTATTATATTATCTATTCTACATAATTTAATCTAATTTAAATGTATTACTTGTTTTGGATATTTGTTCTGACTATATCCTTGTCTTTTTTTTTAAGGTGCCACCAAAGCATCCCTGGAAAGCTCAATACACTTGGAGGAAAGCGCCAAATGCCAATTCTGTTATGTCAGCTAACAGGCGCCCGCACTGTTTGAGTGTAAGCCAATTTTTCATTACAAAATTGCATTTGACTTTGCTTTCCATGTGTCTTAAGCAAAGTACACTTACTTACATCCATTTTTCATATGGATTGTCGAGACATTGAAAGCCGAATATTGCGTTTTTGTGTGTGTAATCGAAACTGAGCTGAGCTGATTTGAAAATGAGAGATGATTTAAACATAAACTGAGAAATTGTTTATTTTTGGGATCGACTCCCAGCCCTATTTATTATGCTCTCTTGGTCTTCTCGCCATGGATGGCTGGGGCAGTTGGTAGCCTAGTGGTTAGGGCATTCGCCCTGTGATCAGAAAGTCCGGGTTTGATTCCCAAGACTGCTAGGCACCTCTGAGGTACCCTGAGCAAGGTACTGTCTCCACACACTGCTCCCTGGGCGCTGTGTTCGTAGCTGCCCCCTGCTTCACTTGGTGAATGGGTTAAATGCAGAAGAAGTATTTCGTGCTGTGGTGTGTTAACCATGACCAGATTTTCACTTTCTATTAAAAATAGCATAATGGAGAGCATTTAGCTCTGGGCCCTATTTAAGTCACATTTTACAGAGAATGTGACAACCATCACATCCAGGCAGCTTATCAATGCTCCCACTGAAACTTAATCAACCAGTACGATTTCCTCTCTTTCATACCCTACATTAGTTTCAGTGGAGTTCCTAAATAATTCATAGTAAAAGTCTTGAGATTCATAACTCTGAGGTGTAGATACACAGTAATACAACCCTAAAGGGTTAACATCAGCGTTGCAGCACTTCTGCTTACGATGACTCATCCTAACCAAAGCTGGCCAGAAACTGTGGAATGTCAGTTTCGTTGTTATGGCGATCTGGCTCATCCCAGCATGCCTCTGTGCCACACCCACAGGGAACTGATATGGTTTCCTCCACTCACGCTAATCCTTTTGTTACTCAGTCACACTGTCGGAAACATACAATGTACACATGCTCACGCAGCCTCATAAATCTTCTATGCAACCTTATCATGCCTAATAGTCTGGCCTAATAGACTTTCTGTCCCTTATGACTAATTCACATCTCCTTGTTCTTGTTGGTAAAATGGGTCAGCAAGTAGAATTGGAGCTTTCCATGGGCTATCATGTTTTCTATCACTAGACAAAAAAAGCCTTTACTGCTGGATCACCTGATCAGTCTTATAAATAATATAATTTTAATAATTTAATGTTATTATAATTTCTTATAATAACAATTATAACTGATACTGACAGCCCTAACATCAATTTTACTGAGAAATCTTGTTATTAATGTATAAGAAAGGGTGGAGGTAGCTCACTGGGTAGGATACTTGCCTCTGGACCAAGAGGTCATGGGTTCGAATCCTACCCTCAGTACCACCACTGGGTCCCTGAGCAAGACCCTTAACCCCAAGTTGCTCCAGGGAGAGACTGCCCCCTGTAGGTAGGGAATGGAAGTCGCTTTGGATAAAAGCGTCTGATAAATGCCGTAAATGTAAATGTAAAATCCAATCTGTCTTGGGATTTAAGGGTTAAATGGGAAATTAATTGCTACCAACGGGCACCATGACGGATTTCATGATGAATCCAATCTGTAAAGCAATGAAACATCAGAAAACCCAGTGTTGTGATGCTTACAACTGTAACGACAGCCATGTGACAACGTTGCATTTGCATGATGGTGCAAGAGAACATCTCATGTCAGGCTAGATGTGAAAGGATGTTATGCCATCGGGCTTATCGAAACAAGCATGTATGAATGAGCCACAGTAAAATAATGTTCTACCACTGGACCAAACCGTTCTGCTACTTGTACAGTCTTAAGTATCCAGGTCTCCCCCTCAGACACTCCAGACTGGAGAAGTACACATTTTTTTTATATTAACTGAATTCCATGATGGACAAAACTCATTTTTTTCTAGTTAAAAAAGTGCCCCACACACTGCTCTCCGGGCACCGTGTTCCTGGCTGCCCCCTGCTTCACTTGGTGAATGGGTTAAATGCAGAGGAAGTATTTCGCACTGTTCACACTGTGTGCTGTGGTGTGTTCACTTATGACAGAATGGTCACTTTCACTTTCAACCTTCCTCTCCCAGTTGGTTGACTGCAATTAGGTAAAGTTAAAAAAAGACTGCTGGTAGCCTATAAACCATAATATGTAATAGTGATGTAGTGGCTCTGGTCCAAAACAGAAATCTGAGTTGGTAGTCTGGGCACGGGTTTCAATATGGATGTTATGCAAACCACACATTATTTGGCCTCACTGAGAAAGTGTGCTGTTCTGTGCTCAGAGCTATATGTCCATTTCAAACTGTATATTTGCTGTTAAATGTGCTTGAGCAGCAGGATTCCGGTTGAGGTTAAATGGGCAATACGAAATTCCAAGCAGTTCAGAATGTGGTATAGAGTTCAATCAAGAAGGCCAATCTTTGTAGAGAGCTGAGTAACTTCTTGAAGTTTAGATGGACAGCTGGTCTTCTCAAGTCATCTGTTACAGCAACAGCTCACTAAACACCGAAATTACATCCGATTTTTCGGACCCCACCAGTTCCTGGAGCAAAACACCTGCTGATCTGCTGAAAGACGCTGCAAATGTCACCATTCTTGCCACAACTGATAACACCAGAAACACTGGTAGATGCTAATGAGGTGCATGTGGCAGGATTTTCACATCACATTTGCAACAATTCATTCATTTATTCAGTTGTCTTTTTGAAAATACTTCTGATTGGTGGTTTGAGCAGGTAAGCAATAGTGAGTCCCAAGTGCTACACAGACAGAACTAGTGACATTTCACCATCTCCACCATCAACTCTGAGAACTGCACACACACCTACATGAGAAAATTCCCCATCCTAATACAGTACTGTGCCCACAGTACAGAGAACTGATTTTCTCACTAATATTGAAACCTCAACTGGAATCTTTCTTTGATCTTTTTCCAGCTCACAGACCTTTTAAAGACTAAAAGCCAGGAAACCATTCTGACCTACTTGATCATAATTGTAATTAGGCTCAGGCTGTTCAGGACCACAGAGTTCCTGCATCATCTGCAGAGCTCTCCGCATACACAACCAACTGATGACTCATAGCCCACAGAGAAATGTGAGAAAGGAGAGCATGAGGGGTACCGGCAGCAAGTCTGACAATCTGGGCACCATTGCATTCTCCAACGTCTAAACCCCTCGTCTCTGATTTCTTACTCAAACCCTGCACTTCTGTGGGCAGTTTCAAGTGCAACTTGACCTTTGCATGTCTATCTTCATTCATTCCAAATGGAAGAAAACATAACTCATTTCTCAGTTTCTGGGTGAAGATGATGATGAAGGTTATTGTATTTCGTAGCCTGGAATACAATAATCTATGCAGGTCGGGGGTAATCAATTAACTCCACCATTCCTCATCCAATTTCTAATTAACCAACCAGCCAACCAACCAATAAATCAATCAATCCCTTTCTAATTTTCCACCATATTTGGAAAATGGAATATTTCTTGGAGACGAGCCAGAGTTCACAGTGTCAGTTCAAGTCATGCAAAAATATCTCACAGCAAAATCCCCAGTGTTGAATGAACCTGTACAGCCCTTATGTATAATTAGCTGGTCTGAAATGAATACAGACATGAAGAGTCAATTCAAAACTGCAAGTGCAGCATCTAGTTCAAACCTTTAAAGGTTCCAGGAAGGGTTCTTTGCATGAACGCTAGAGAACAACCATTTTTCTCCTAACTCCAAGGATACTTGGAGCAATGCTGAAGAAGCTGAAGGACCATTCTGTCAAACTTCTAGTGGAGGATTTCTGTAAATATACGAAAGTGTGCGGAACCTTGCATTTTAAGAAAGGTAGCCGTCCTGCAACAACCTCCTAAATTAGAAAAGTACTTTACATTCCTCCAGCATTAATGAGGTTCTTGACACTCAAGTCTCTCAATAAAGGGCAAGGTTCTTTAGGCAACAGAATGAATCTTCAGGGAACCACTTACACTGGGTCTTTAAACTCCAAGGTCCTCACACTCCCACATCTTTACAATAATGAATTTATTATGAAGCATCCACTAGATGGTTCTTTAGGGACCCAAAAATGGTTGTTATCTGGCATTTATGTGACGCCTCCTTTCTGGAACATCAGAGAACAACCATTTTTGGGTACCTAAAGAACCTTCTAGTGGATGCTTCATAAAAAATCAGTTACTGTAAAGATGTGGGAGTGTGAGGAACCTTGGAGTTTAGAGCACCATCACAAAATACAGAGGTCCTAAATGGGAAAGGAACTGATAAAAGAACATTAACTTTACATTACTCCAACTTCGAGGTGCTTCACACTCACATATTTGAGTTAAAAACAAGGTTGACAGAATGGTTCTTCAGCTTCTTCAGCATCGCTCCAAGAACCCTTGGAGTTAGGAGACCTAGGCCCAGGGCCAGATTTCACTGTAGAGGACATTTCAACAGTGTATAAGAGATCAATCTGTCAATGTGTTTGGCCTAAGTCTGTGAGAGCCAAACCCCACATAAGTAGGAGTCAATTCAAGACTGTGAGAACCACAGGTCCAGGAGCTTCAGAGTGCCCTGAAACCCTCCAATGGATGGGTGTGTGTGGACCTCCAGGATGTATGGAAGGAGGGGGTTCTTACTTGTCTGCTGCACCTTCTTGGATGATTTCATCCTTCTTCACCTGCTCGCTGGGCTCGATGGCTCCTTCAGTCTTTGTGCACAGGGTTCTCCTCCAGGGTGGCGAGGCATGGGAGAGGGGCCGGAGGGTCTTTAGCTGTGAGGAGAGCTGGACATGAGGATAGGTGGTGGTAGTGCCTCTTCTTCTTACAATGTCGCTCAACGGACGCGTACGGCTCGTTTGAAACAGCTTCTCCAGGACAGGTGAAAGCCTAAAATGTAACATTTCAATCCTGTCGAGCTTCAATGAGTGTAATTTCGTCTTAAATCTGCGCTTTTATGTGCGTAAAGAACTCCTTCCTCTCCTCCGCGCCTTCTCCAACTGTAACACTACGCCTTTGCTACTCCCCGTTAAAAAAATCACTCGTCACCCCGCCCCTTTCGAACCTTATTGGTGCGCGTCAACAATTCCTGTTATCTCATTGGCTGAACCGACCGTCAGTCATAACCGGTTTCGCTTGCATCACGTCCCTGATCACAAATGATTCATGCATGTGGTGCCGCGTGGAGACAAAAACACAATGTGGAAAAAAGTATTGGGACGCTGTCTTTTACAGGGTCTGGACCGCCTTTTGTCCAGTGAAGGGCAATCTTAATGCTTCAGCATGCCAAGACATTTTGGGCAACGCCATGCTTCCAGCTTTGTGGACACAGTTTTTGAAAGAACCTTTTCCAATCCAGCATGGCCCAGCAGACAAGGCAAGCTCCATGTCTGGATGCTGTGTCTTTATGACAACTTGACTGGTCCACACAGCCCTGACCTCAGCCCCATCCAGCACCTTTGAGACGAACTGGAGCAGAGATTATGAGCCAGGCCTTCTCCTCCAACATCAGTGTCTGACCTCATAAATGCTCTTCAGAATGAATGGACACAAATCCCCCAAGAAACTCCAAAGTCTTGCGGAAAGCCTTCCAAGGAGAGTGGAAGCTGTTATAGCTGCAAACAGGAGACCAACTCCATATTAAAGTCTATTTACTTGAATGCACTGTAATTAAAGTCCCTGTTGATTTATTGGTTAGATATCCCAATATTTTTGCTCATATAGTGCATACTTGCTGCTTCTGTGCACAAAAAAACATTCGCCTACCTTGGTATTATTTATTTATTTATTTATTTATTCATTTATTAATGTTGATGGAACCGCAGTGCAGTGATGTGCAGTGCGGTAATGCTATAACACAGTGGTAATGAATGAATGTCTTTGATTATTGGAGAATTGCGCTGCGGTCATATCTGGCACCACACCTGCTGTCCAATCCTGGAAGCCCAATGGGGCTTATTAGTACTGTCTCCTAGCTTGACATAATGTGATCCTGTTCATTTAACTTAAAGAAATAAATTAAATAATTAATGAATAACAATGTAAAAATAAATGCCTTATATAAAGACTGTTTTCTCTAAAAGAGCATTAGCAAGTCACCTGAATATTGATATCACAAAGTTGCTATTCTGACAAACCACTGTAATTAAAAGCTTGATTTTTTTATTCGTATCACATTGAATTAGACATAAGATGGACCAGGGTTATTATCAGAAGATGCATTCAGATAAGTTTGAATGAGGTTTCTGAGAACAGTTATGAGGATCTTCATCAGCCTGGCCTCCCAAATACTGACTTCATAGTGAATCACCGAATCAACATAAAGAGCAAAAAAAGTTTCTGGCTCTGAGATGCATACATTTATATATACGGCATTTAGCTGACGCTCTTATCCAGGGCGATGTACATCAGTGCTCAAGTCGTCCACATCCCTGTAAAGCTATACTTACATTAACATCTGCTTTTAACCAAGTTTCTGTCAGATAAGTTACATACTTAAACAACTCCTGTTGTGCTTAATGCAAAAGTAAGGAATGCATTGAGTTCAGAGTAAGTTTTTACTGAATATTGGGAAGAAGAATTGAATAAGCAAAGGATGGCCTAGTGGTTAGGGCTAGTGTCATCACTGCTAGTGTCACCCTTGAGCAAGGTACTGTCCTCACACACTGCTCCCCGGGTGCCCCTTGTTGGTGGCAGCTCCCTGCTTCACTTGATGAATGGGTTCAATTCAGACTTAAATGCAGAGAAAGAATTTCACAGTGTTCTCACTGTGCTGTGGCGTGTTCACCCTAGTTAGTTACCATGGTATTCCCTGAAGAGGTGACTGAGAAGAGTCTTGACGCATGTCTCCCTCTGCTTTT
The DNA here is from genome assembly GCA_037974465.1 of Brachypetersius altus. Lineage (NCBI taxonomy): Eukaryota > Metazoa > Chordata > Actinopteri > Characiformes > Alestidae > Brachypetersius > Brachypetersius altus. The sequence continues at coordinate 3,365 of JBBPDB010023649.1, read as the reverse complement.
GCACGACAGAGTTTCCAAACGAGCCGTGCTTGAAGCACTGAGAGGCCGAGGTGTGACTGCTTGATTAGTGCTTATAAGTAAGGAGGTGCAAGGAGGTCCATTCCTGGCCTTGTTAAGGTCTTGAACCTCATGCAAGTGACCACACAGAGTCAGAGAAGGTTCGTTAGTAAGAGTGTGGTGTGTTTTGAAACATTGAAGACTAACCTCACAGCTGCATTCTGAATCAGCTGAAGTGGTTTTTTAGTGGAAGTCCAGCCAGAAGAGAGTTGCAGAAGTTTTTGTGACATATTTGAACATATCCAGTAAAACTGTACATAAGTACTGTCATACATGTGCCTAAGGTCACCAGGGCAAATGCTATGGATTGGCTATTTGGTATAAAGCCCCCTCTACACCCCCACTACACCCCCAACTGTGTTCTCTGGAGTTACAGAGACCCATCACATACCTTTGGTATTAATTGGGGCAGCTGGTAGCCTAGTGGTTAGGGCATTCACCCTGCGATCAGAAGGTCGTGGGGTCGATTCCCAAGACCGCAATGCACCTCTGAGGCACCCTGAGCAAGGTACCGCCCCACACTCTGCTCCCCGGGCGCTGTGTTCCAGGCTGCCCACTGATTCACTTGGTGAATGGGTTAAATACAGAGGAAACATTTCGTGCTGTTCACACTGTGTGCTGTGGTGTGTTCACGTATGACAGAATGGTCGCTTTCATTTTCACTTATCATCCAATATCAGCACTTGAGCTCACTGATGCTCCTGTGGCTGAATGCAGTAAAGTTCCCACAGCAATGTTCTAAGACCTACTATGCAGGAGAGTCTTTTACAGCATCAACAGCGAACAAACTTCCTGTTATTCCTCTGATTTTTGAAGAAACACTGACTGAGCAGGTGTCCTTTGGACATACAGTGAGAGCAAACAGTATAAAGGTGAATAGTGAATAATGCATATGAGTGGTATGTAAAAAATCTAATTGTTACACGAAGTTTTTTTTACAGCTTAGTTAAAACACAGCTTTTAAGAGGAAAGTTACGTTTTCAGACCACATGTTCTTTCCTTCTTAGGCAAAGAGAGAGTTATGCTATGAGTCATGAGTCACTAATCTAGGTCTTTCCCCTTTCAGAAACTTCTCATTCTTCAGGCCATGCCAGGGCCTGACTGCACAGCTAGTCTCTACTCCTCCAGCCTTCTGACTGAGGTACTGCACAGCACGCGTTTTCATTTCTCATATTATCATACAGCAGCATTCTGACATCTTGTGGAGGCCCCACACACAGCAGAGCAGCCGTGGAGGTGGGGGTTCGGATCCAACAACTGATACAACAGGGGGTCTTCAGAGAAAAGAAATCTAAAAGGAATATTTTATATCATTAGAGGCCCAATATTCTATGTTGTCACAGGGCCCAACATTTCTAGTGGCGCCTTTGGAGCTGGAGACTAAGTGGGTCTACTCCACATTTCTAAATTTAACTTACAGTAGATTACGCCTATATTTAAAAGTGTGGCCAGGCTGAAGTGTTGCAAAATAGAAAGCTTGCCTATATTTAATGCCAGAACTGCACATTACGCCTTTAGTTCATCTAAAATATTTTGTAATTGCGATGGCATTACAATGTGTTTTAGTTGCTCGTTCCAGTTTAGTTTCTCACCCAACATTTCTTCTGAAATGAAGGCTTTGGCTGCCTCTGCTCTTCTGGCATGGCTTCATAGTAGATGGCACATTGTTGTGAGAATTTGATAGCTTAATGAGTAGTACTGGACCACAAACCTAATCATTTAAACCTCTCTTGAAAAGGCTGGGTATTGGGCATGTTAACTGTGTGGCTGCTCCTAAGCATTTTATTCTTTTCGATGTATCTTACACAAGCTGTGGCTGCGCAGTTGCACGCTTGTGTCCTAAATGGGTGCAAATTTTAGTCGTTGAAGGACACCTACTGGACATTTGTGTGTAGGACATGTCTTCATAAATGGATTAAGGTTCAGATAATGATGATTAGTTTCAAGACTGGATTTTCACAATGGATTGAGATTAGCGCCTCGGTGATGTTACACGGTTCAAAACTCCGAATATATGAGGTACATAAGGTCATTCACCTGCGTATTCGAGCTGTATGGTCAAATATACCATTGTTTCCAACTTTCACCTTTTTTCTGGAAATCAATGAGGTCCAAAAAATCTAAGGGACACTTTCCGGGTCAAGTTCTGACTTCGGTTCTGATGATAAGGATTTTTTGTTAGTAATTTGGAGTAATGTACTGAGCCTACACTCAGAACATATGTGAACTGAATGTAATTGTATTTCTAATGGGTGGGGTAGCTCTGTGGGTAGGATACTTGCCTCTGGACCAAGAGGCTATGGGTTCGAATCCTACCTTCAGCAGGCCACCACTGGGTCCCTGAGCAAGACCCTTAACCCTAAGTTGCTCCAGGGTGAGACTGCCCCTGTAGGTAGGGAATGGATAAAAGCGTCTGATAAATGCCATAAATGTAAATATAATGTAGTAAAAAAAAAAGGCCTGTGTACAGATTCTGCTCTGATTAATTTGGAATGTGACACCAATGGTTATTGCTAGGTTTATTGGCTTATTTATTATTATAAAGGATCATGTAGAGTAATAGTTAGAGGGTTTTCACCTGTAGTCCCTGGATATTTGGAGCAGATCTCTTTCCAGATCTCTTTTTTTTATTAATTAAAACAGAAAGTTAAATTGGCTAATTTTTTTAAACTATTTTCAACCATCAACTACAAAGTAAGGGGTTCGGTTTCCTTCAGTGATGAACTTAAATGCATTATTGAGAACTTAAAACAGCTACTGGGATTATTATCAGCGCTGTTACTCATTTGCTTTCTGATACTGACGGGTCGTTTACTTTGCCTTTCTCGATGCACACATTGACACGTCATTTTCGTAGAAATACCAAAGACATGGAGCAAAGAGCGCCCTCTACTGGACAAATGTTTGTACAGTCAGAGTTTTATCTGAATGTAAAGAGGAGTATTGTAATGGTAAGTTAGGTAAATCATTTCTCAGGTGATCTAAAATGTTTTAAATGGAATTGTTACTATTATTTGAAGTTTTGTGTCCTACGGTAAGGACCATAATTCAGAATTTAGCTTCCCAATAACAACCCTGAAGCAGGTATTTGCTACACTATACAGCTCTGGAATAAATGAAAGACCACGTAAAAATGAAAAATAAATCATCATCTCTATGTGTGTGACAACCATTCCAGTCCAGTGTCTGTTAAATTCCTACACAAACTCCTCATTCTGCTTTATAAGGGACTGATCAGCTGAATCACATCTTATTTAATGAGGAAAAGTATAAAACACTGCTGTAATCGACTCTCTCCTCTCACACTG
>JBBPDB010023630.1:0-12231 GCA_037974465.1 Brachypetersius altus | reverse complement strand
TTTTTTTTAAGGGTAATAATTTATTGCGCGAGAAGGATCTCTCGCCGTTAACGACCCAGCACTAAAAAAAAAAAAAATATATATATATATATATATATATATATATGTATGTGAAGAGTTTAGAAGCAAAAGCCTCTAAAAGCCATCTCCGTCAAAAATGAGATAACGATGTTGATAGAATGCTGTCCACACATATATGTAAATCAAATCATTTTTGCTTAAAGTGTGTGTGTGATAGAGAAAGTGTGCAAGTTCTTGAAAAGATTTATTTCAGAATGTTTTGCACTGTTCTCTCAGAGATTGTATTAACCTAAACATTTTAAATCTGCTTTTTATGTTTTTATATAATTTTGTATCATGTAGTTGGGTTAAAGGTTTTGTTTGTGTATTGTCCGGGGTGTGCATTGTGTATGGGGTGGGATTGGCTCATGAGCACAGGTGCCATAATAATTTTTTTCACCAACTAATAACCTGATCATTGCCTTTAAGATGAAATTGCTGTGCTTGAATATAGGAGCCTGGTAGAAAATGTTGGTCAGGTGCATTTAGAGGGTTTTGCACCTGAACTCTTAATATATAGAAACAAAATGTATTATGTCCATGTAAACTAATGCTGATTAATGATGAATATATACTTAATATGAAAGTGTATAATTTAATATTGTTCATATTTTTATAGCATATGATTTTCCAATTTATGGAACCCAGTGGCACCCAGAGAAAAATGCCTTTGAGTGGACTCATCCTTACATCCCTCACACCCCCACAGCCGTCCAAACCACTTTCTATATGGGCCACTTTTTCGTCAATGAAGGTATGGACTCAAAACCTTTGGTCTTGCGCCTTAACAAGTAGTTTTTAAAAACTGACAGAAATTAAAAGCTGATCTTATTTTTTCCTCTCTACAGCTAGAATGAGTCTTCATAGTTTTTCCAGCCAAGAAGAGGAGCAGAAAGCTTTAATTTATAACTACTCTCCTGTATACACTGGACAGAAATCATCTTCATTTGAACAAGTTTATTATTTTGATTAGTTCCATCCCCTTTCCTTAATAGAGTTTAGAATAGTTGATTGTTTTTGTAGTTCCGAGTCATGAAGTTTGGGCTGTGCTTACAGCATTTTATGCTAAAATAAATAACTTTTTTGATGATGAAGAAAAGTATGTGTTATCTTTGAGGCATTAGGACATGGTTAATTGGTGAGCACCTTTTACCTATTTATAACACCAGTCCAAAAAAATACCATTGCGAGTTATTTTTAAATGTGTTCCTGGTTCTCAGGGTGACTCAGATGATCCAGCCACATGCTGGAAGTTGCAATCAAGCAAAAATTTGGAAACCTTAAGGATTCGATGCGTTTAGCCGTATTGTCAAAGTTCTGTTTTAAGATGTGGAAAATGAGTTTCAAAAGTTAATTTTGTCTTCCTGCACAGAACTACACATTTTCAAAACACGTAGCGTACCTAATGGAGTATATACACAAGTTTTATGCAACATCCACTTGGAAGAAACAGTAAGACCCCATTGATTGTGGCCTTTGAGTTTGATTCACTCTACTCTCGACAGAATCCAGGGTGCAATCATGCTTCAAACACAAACTTGTAAATTAATACTTTTTATTTAACAAAAATATTGCTTGATTTTTGTGTTTACATTGCTTGAGTAGTGGATATCTTTTGAGGCCTGGCAATTCTGTGTAAGGCACAGTTTATCAGTTGCACCCTTGCATACACTTGTTCACACACAGATATACAAGACAAACACACACCCAGACACAGACACACAAGGCATGTAGTGCAATTTTAAGTAAGACAATTTCCATATAAAATGTTGCTTATGACTTAAGTGGCATTTTACATTTAGCTAAAATACAGTAATGCGCAGTGTAATCAGTTTGAGGTCACAGTTCTACCTAATCCTTGTTCATCTTCAGTAATCTTGTTCCTCTGACCTTTATAACTACCTGTTCATGTCTATACTTTCCCCTCAATCATAAATCGTATCCAAAAATAATTTGTGGAATACCAAACCTTCCTATTTTTGCCTCTTTTACAACCCCAGAGATTTTGGAACAAAACTTGCTAAACCCTCAAAACTCAGTACCTGACAGAAAGTGTAATACAGCCATGTTTTCATCTTTTAAGACTTAAACTCCAGACAATGCACAGACAAGATCCATTCCTTTTGTTCTTCACAGGTCACATTTAAATTACCCATAATTATAATAAAAGCAGTGTACATTCACGAGGCCTTTCCGTACCGGAGATCAGCCAGAAGTCGTCTGTGATTGGTCAAGAGCTTAAAAACAAGTCATTCAGACTTTGTGACTTGCAAAGACCTTCATATGGGTGACAATGAGTTTCTCTGCGACTGGCTGAGTTCTGGATGCCAGACATCGACGATAAAGATGAGCCTGTAGCTGTCCGCATCCTGCCAGACCTCATGCTCGAATGAGTCATCAAATATCAACACCTTGCCCTCTTCCCACTCCCTGCAACACAGACATGCACAGATATCAGTCAAACCAATGTTATTTTACCATCACAATGACACAGTAAACACTAACCCTTGTAGATCAAATCTAGTCTTCTGAACAACATTTTCTGAAGCTATTAAAAATGTTTTTGCTACTAAAAATCACATAACTAGGACAGGCAGGTCAAACTGGGTTCCTTCGGCCCACGTCACCTGTGGCCTGCATGAACTGAAGTTTGATGTGCACTTATTCAATATTGCTATGGTTGCCAAGCAACATAATAGTAAAACAATATGTAAATATTCTTATTTCTATAGTTTATATTCAACTATTTACAATGGCTTCAAATGATCAGAATCAGAAGGTGTTTTAATTATTATGTATTACTGAAACATCAAAATCTAATGATTTCAGTGTTACTCCTTATTTCCACAATGGTCTGAATGTATATTTGTTATAAACTGACCGGGTCTGGTCGGTGCAGCGGATTCTGCAGCCGGTTCGGGGAATGACGAGGCCCAGATGCATCCGCAGACGGCAGTTAGTGGGGCCAGTGTGAGGCCATACATGTGTACCAGGCTGCATCACTGAAAACTTTATCTGACGGAGTCATAGGGAAAAAGAGAGACAGAAAAAAAGAAAACTAAATAAACTTGTGCGAGCAGAAATATACATTTAGCCAAACAAGTCTTTTTAAAACTACAAATGTTCAAAAACAAAAAGAGGAATTTGTGTGTAGTTTTCTACGTTTTATTTTAAAATATTAATCTCTCGTGTTATAACCCAAAGCCATAGTGCATTTCTGTCTGAAAAATCTCTTACATTACACCGGTGTGGAAAAGTGATAGTGTATTATTCTGAGCATAGTGTGTTTATTAAATAGGTCATCAAATGTTAAGCATGTGTTAAATTACCTTAAAACTTAGTTAAATGTGTGTTTTGCCAAGGCCAATAAACTTTAATCAACTAATCATTGTTCAACTGAACAATACATCACTGTTTGAAGAGATACTAATTTAATTGAGCCAGTGTAATAATTTCTAAAAAAGCAAAGCCTATTGGTAATCTGCTTTAATAGTGAGTGCTCATAAGCTTTATTTCTCATTTTAAGGACGGTGCATTGTAGAATTTAAACACATCTTCAGCACAGCCTGGTTTATATGGTGGTAGCATGGTGTGATACCTGGCCTCTCTTGCAAGAAGTCGCTTCTGGGTAACGTTCCAGAAAAGCACAGGTTTTAGGAACACTTTGACAGGAAGAGCCAACCTTCCTTCCTGCAAAAAATAGTTATTTAGTTACTTTTGTCATGAGGATATCATGCGAGACTGTATGTGTGCGACTACTGGTTAATGATATTAGGTCAGATATTAGGTTGGTTACCAATTTGGTAACCAAGCAGATTTATGACCTGTATACGGTTAGTGTGTGTGTGTGTGTTACCCTGCTGCCAAAGTGTAAACTGTCCCCAGTCTCCTGTCTCCCGAAGATTTTCATCCTCTGGCATGAACAGTCCACGACTAGTGTCTAGCACCGCTAACGCTTCATCTTTAATGGTCATCCAGTTCCGCTCCAGCATCTACACCCGACCACAGCCAAACACATGCCAAACAAATAACTTGGTAAGTAAACCAAGAACTTAATTATAAAGATGTTAAAGAAATGGTTCACCAAAGAAAATCAATTTTGCACAATTTCAGCAATTCCATGAGGTTTGCTTCTTTAGTTTTGAGGTTGAGCTACAAGGATAAATAATAGAAATCCATTGTCCAAACATTACAACACATTAAAAAACTAGCTCTTCAGAGGTTCTTTAGTAAATACAATGAGAAAAAAAAGACACTTTATAGAAATTGAATGCTTAAATATTTTTGGCCTATTTAAATAATTTTTCATGATGAAAGAGAACTTCCAAAACATGGTTCCTGAAAAAAAGAGCTTTTAAAAAATGGTTCTATATTGCACCAAAAGGTGTTCCACTATTATTACAAGTCAAATAAACTTTTTTGTTAATTGTAGGTTGAGTCCAAAACTACAGAATAAAATTTTAGACAAATTGACTACATTTTTAGCGACAGAGAAATTCTGTAAATTATATCTTTTGATGAACTTTTCAGAGCACTACATAAGACACATTCATTTTTTTAGACATTTTAGCAATTCACTAACATGCTTTTTTCCCCTCCAAACTCTGTTGAGAATGTAGAACTTGTACAGCAAATGGATAATCTGGCGTAATGTTTTGATTGTACTGATACAGGCTGTATAGGTTAAATACCCGGACAAGGTCGGTGTATCCAGTTTCCTTGGCTGTCCACCAAGGTTGAGCACGGAGTCCTGGCACATTATAAAGAGATCGCTGCCACACTGATGCAAAATGACCATGCTTGTGACCAGCCTCGTACCAGTCATAGGCCTCCTGCACACACATACAAGAACAGACACCTCATTAACATTTATCTCTATGAATCTACAGGATTTGAACAAAGTCTCTTAGAGGATATTATGTATTTTTGGCATAACTTACATTCATATTTCCCATTCTCTGTAGAGCATCACCCAGGTGAAAATAAAATCTCCCGTCATCAGTGCCTGGTGCTCCTGACTCCAAACCTTCCTAAACGCACACAGAAACAAATTCAGACTCAAACACAAAAACTGAAGCCTGTGAGTGTATGTGGTTGTAATGTCATAGGTCTCACCCTGAGGTATGGTATGCTTTCTGCAATCAAATTTTCAGATTTAAGGATGAATCCATAATGCACTTTGGCAAATCCATCATTTGGAGCCATCGCCAAAACCTTTGAAGAGAAAAAACAACAAAAGAAAATATCAGAAACTTTCATAATGAAATAAAATTCATTTATTTATCTGATCAGATTAACAGCAGATTTTGTCTAATATGTAACACAAAACTATACTGTTTTTACATATTTAGGGAGAGTTGGATTTGGCACAGCTGCATAACTCACAACCCATTTATTTATGTGGTTTTTGGCACAATAAAAATACAATAAAAACAAAAATTTCAGACTATTTTTTTCTCATTCCCTTTTTAAAGAACACAGTTTGATCTAGTATGTAGAAGACGGTTGAAATTTCAGATTATATTACCCACTGCTTAATCCATGCAGTCTATATATTGAAACTACAAGACTAAACTACAAGCAAATATTCAGTCTACAACTGGCTAACGGCTAAAGCCATCAAGTGTGTTTCAGTTTGGGCTGCTTATTGAATGAATGACAGTCAATCAGAACCGACTGAGCAGCACAGAAACAAAAACACCCTGTTTAACTGTAGAGGGTACTGTGAGACTGGAATATGGCCTGTCAAAACAAGGCCTCTGAGCAAACATAAATTATAGGGAGAAGGTAAAAACATATAGTCATATGTTATAGTCTCAGAAGTCACATAAATAACTATTTAAAGAAACAGTTAAATAAAACTTAGGTATATAAGCTTTGCAGTTCCAGTGCAAACTTAAAGATGCAAACTTGTCAAAATACAAATGACGAGTATAATGGCTTGTATAATCAACTACATTTGAGTTAATCAGATTTTTGTCAAAATCTTCACGAAGTTGACGAGGACAATCGTAAGAAAACCTCTCACCTCCTCATAGATCCTTTTAGCACCACTGTTCTCTCCGATCAGCAGATGAGCCACCCCCAAGTCATTCTTTAGCGTGACGTCCTCTGGGAAAATCTGCACTAGCTTCTCCAAGGTGGCTAAAGAGCCTCTTGTGCGACCTGTGGAAACACCTCCTTGAGAATGGGCTTTGAAGATGTGCAACTGGGGGATGTGAGAGGATCGGTGTGTACCTAAGAATTGCTGTCTGTCAGCCCGTCTCTTTAATGTAGCTTTGATGAGATCTGCAGGGGCATCTGGGAGTTCTGCTGCCTCTTTGTAAGTGTTAACTGCCTTCAGTAGCATCTCATTACTTCGCAGTTTCTCAGCCATATCATCTTCAGCCTAGAGATATAAATAAATGTTTACACGCGTAACTTAAATGTTGATTTTTGGTTGGACTAAACATTATATTTGTACTCATTTTTTTTTTTACATTTCCCATTTGTTTCAATGTCAAAATGACAAAATCTAAACATAAAGGAAACATTTCTTCCTCAAATCATTACTGAACAAAAACAAAATTCAAATTACATTTATAATTCCATAAATAATAATTGTACTGTTTTTACACAGCTACTTTTAACATCTAAGTCACTTACGGTGTATATTTCCATTAAAACCAGTTACCTGGGCTTTTCCAAATCGGCTCCTTGGACTCTGAGGGTATTTCTGGACAAGAGCCTCAAAGGCACGCAGAGCTTCCTCAACTTTCCCCTTAACAATCAAGCCAAATACAATTAAAACACATTTCCCATAGGCTCAGCCAATTAGAAGCTGCCTGGTAATTTCCTGGTTAACTAATGAAGAAACCGTGATGTGCCCACCTTCTTCCTCAGTTTCTCAGCTGCGTTGATTTCAGCTTTGACTGTTTTGTCAAATTTATTGAAGAATTTTGGCTTTTTCTTTTTAGCTGTAAAAAGTCCACAAACAAACAGAAATAAAGTAGTTAATTAGAAGAACAATAATTAGAAGAGCAACATTTATAGGCGCAGCAACAGAGTAAGGACACTTAAAACCAACCCTCTGTTTCTGCTGTAATGTCTGGCTTCAGTTCATGCTCAGACAGAGACTCAGATGCTGGTTCTGAGGTAACTTCAGTTGTTTCAGGTGTAGGAGTCTCAGTTGGAGGTACAGATTCCACTGTAGGTTCAGGTTCAATTGTCTTCTCTGGAGGAGCCCTACTTTCAGGCGTGGAATCTTAAGAAAGAAAAATTTGAAATCAAATTTGACAGTTAATTTTAAACGCAAGAAATGTAAAAAAACAACAACAAAAAAAAAACAACTATTTTTTTTTACTAATTCGCCACTCATGTAAGCCTAGAGAAACTTGCCTTTGAGGCAGATCCACAACTAATTCTAAAACACAAATTAAAAGAAAAAGTACAGGTAAATACTTTAGTGATATCTGATTTACTAAAGAAAGCTCAAAGGGGTGTGCACAAGAGTAACATACTAATTTCCTCTTCTTTAAACGGGCTTGACTCTTCCCCTCTGTATCTTTCGGTCGCAGATAATTCTGGGGGAAAAACGGAGAACTTACATCAAACTTTGCAAGCATGCCACTGGTGTACACACAGGCCTTGTCCACACGAGTATTTTTAAAAAAAGATTTTTGAATGGGATTTCTGATCTTTTATCCACATTTTTTTCCAAAATTTCTTCTAGTGTTAATTTATTCTGACATTTTCAACACACAGGCAAAACTGAGTTTTTGGTTTTTATCACCAGTGTGTGCATCATCATCTCCTTCATTTTACGTCACACTGTTTCCTCTTTTGTTTACATGGTGCAATTTGGTGCCAGGGCAGGCATGTCCAAAGTAATGCTGGTTTTAATCTTGTAAACAGGATTGTTAACTTGGTTTTACATATTTACACAAATATAAAGCTCCTCTCCAGCTGTACTGAAAAACAAAGGCATCAGAATGTGCTTCAGAAGTCACTGCTACATCCAACACTCGGGCTGTGTTCTAGCAGCTGAATGCAGTGTCCTTTCTGACTGCTTCCTGCAATTTTGCCTGATTTATAGCCCGTGGCCTTTGTAATATGAACAAAAAGTATGAATTCATAAACATGAACAAAACACAAAAAGAAACAAACAAAAAATAATAATTACCTAGAGTTCTCTCACGTAAGGCCTCTTCAACAAGCTCTGAAACAAAATGCAAAAATAATACAGAAATTAAAATAAAATACATTTTTAAAAAATACATTTTAAATACATTTTTAAACACTGGATTACAGAATATGTTAAAAAAAAAAATAATCTTAAATGAAGTGCTTGTTCTACATTCATGCAAATCTTACCCCCAGTGCTGTCAATGGTTTCTTGTGAGTCTGTAAGAGGAAAATAGTGTTGCAGCAGGAGAGCAAGTTTTTTTTTTGCTGATTCTATTATATATTTATTATTCACTTTAAGCTTACACTGATATTTTCTTTTACAGCTGAAACAGTTACTATCAAAAATATAAGCCTTTACTGACCAAAAGAGTGAAACGACGAAACTCCAGGGACTTTGTCTGCAGAAACAGAACAGTTAAGTTTTGGGTTTCCCCCTTTCAGCTTGCCTGATTATTTACATTATTATTAGAGCTGTAAAGCAATTAATTACAATTAATCTGGAAAAAAATTAATCGCAATTCTATGTCAACCCAATATATAATATATAATGAACACACTTGGTCATCAATTTTACAAAGAAGGCTTTGTTTATTTGTTTTTTCCCCAAACTCTTTTAAAAGCGGTGAGATAAAAACAAAACTTACTTTTGAATAGAAAATGAATAACAAACCTTCAAACCTGAAAGAATCTCTGTGTTAAGACAAAAACGTAGCTTTAAATAACTTGAATTAAAGGACAAAGCCTCTCCCGCCTCTCGCTCCAAACTCCTGCTTCGCAAAAACGTGGCGTTGCGCGTCCTGATCTGTGCTCCAGCGCGGTTAGTGCTCACACTACATGCGAACCGCGCCCGAGTCCAACTGAACCGTGCTCTGGGGCTCACCTCTTCCACTGGGCCAAGGACGGCTAAACGAATCGCGCCCGGGCACGGTTCGGAGCACTCACACTAGTCAAACGAACCGCGCTTTGGTGGTCAAACGCACTCGGGCACGCCTGTGTGAGTACACCCTTAAAGCGAAATTGTTCATTTAACAATGATTGTGTGGTACTGCAATGCGTTTAATTTTCAAATTAATCGCACGATCAATTTATTTTAAAGCATTATAGAAAATAAATTTACGCAAATAGTTAACGCGTTATTTTTTAACAGCTCTAGAAAAGATACAAGCCCCCAAATTCCTTTTGCAAGGAGCTGTATATTGCTCACAGTAGTACCTGTTGGTGTTAGAAACACACACATACTTACACAATTCAGACCAGAATGCAGGTCATTAACAGTAACTTTAGATGTCATGCAGTTTTTTATTTTTATTTTGGAGTAACAACAATAGGTAACTGAGGTCTGAAATATGTTGTATTTGTGTGCTTGGTCATAGTCGTGGTTGATGGTGTAAATGATAAGGTTCATTAGTTTGTGATGACAGCTTTTCAGAAGCAGAAGGGAAGGGAACTGCTTTTAGAGACTGTGTTATAAGAGAGCTTGAATGCCCGTGTTTTGCCTGTTCCTCTTACATCATTTGCATTCTTTATGTTATGATTGTCCATGTAAAGTTTGTGCCTGGTTCAGGTGTTACAAGATTTCTAGTTACAAGATCTTCTCTTTAGAGCTGTGTGACATGCCTTATGCATTTCCGTAATCATGCACAGTGTGTCTCCTAACTCATTACACGAGCTGCTTACCTGACAGTGCCTTCTTGCCTCAGGTGACCACAGACGAGGATATATTGTATATACATGACTTGTTGTACTGCTTCCGTTTCTCATTCCCATCTGCTTTTAACCCAGTATGTGTTCTGTCTAGTGTTATCATCCAGGCGTCCATGGTCTGTGAAGTATGATCTGACGTATTGATTGGGGCTGTCAAATTGCTGCACCTTTTCAATCTAGTCCATAAAAACAGAAGAGAAAAGATGATTCTGAAAGACTTTTGAGGAGATTTTTTAAAGATATGAGCTTTTAACTGCAGCTGATGGTAATGACTGTGATTTGTAATATTTGCCATCCAAAATGCAGCAGTGCACATTGAGGGTTATTTTAGCTTGTTTTCTAGACAGATTTCTGTTAATTGTCATACTGTAAGTTAATGAAGAGGTATTGAAAGACAGGGAACCCTCGACTACTATGCAGTCTTGAAGAGGTTCAGGGATGCATCCTTTTTATGAAGGACTAATGATTGACCAAGTGCCATTCAACAGAATTTGAATAAGCTGAGTAGCAGTTTAATGAAGCCTCTCAACAGAGAGATTTGCGTAAGGAGCATGTCTCAAAAGCATGGTCCCATGACCTAAATTCTGCTCTTGCGAATTTACAGCTTCTTGGCTTCTGGCCTTGTACATGATCTTTCTGGCTTAAGCAGGGGCAATGGATAACAAATGTCTCTTCTTTTATAGAAATACCTACTATGATGAACCTGGTACAACATGTTGATTAAACACAGCCAATGTTTGCCTGTTAATAACATTTTATGAACATTTTTACACAAGTATTGTTCTATTTTATATTTGATGGTGTCAGGCTTCCATATTGCATTTGATTTAAAGCAAATAAAGAGATTTTTGGGACACATCTTTATCAAATATTTCTTGGAACAGTCTCTGTAACATGCTTTAAGGACATGTCAAAACAGGTGTCATAATGTTGGAAATGTCATAGTAATGACCTTAAACATCCCTAACAAGTACAGTCAATTTGATCATATGTAAATGTTCTAGATTATATAGAATTGAATGTCATTTGGCAAGAAAAGGGAAAAGATGCAAGACATACAGCTTGTCTGTATGCATGTCCTTGGAAGAATTTCTTGACTGAAATTCCAGTGAAATTTTACACAGGATTTTGAAATTGCAAGTCCAACAAAGAGACCCTTATAAACTTGAAGAATTAAAAATAGTTTCCCAAAAGGAAGGGACCAAAACTGACCTACTGTGCTGCAAAAAGCTAATTATAAAGTATTAATGTGTTGTGAGTGAATACTTTTAACTCTATTAATTTTGAATACCTATGAACACTTTTTGTACACATTTAAAACATACAAAGTCTGGTGTGTGTATATTAAAATCGGTATAAGTGCTTGAAACACATTAAATTAAAATTTAAATGAATTTCTCCTCATTGTATGACATGTTTACAGTGATTAAATCCAGCTCCTCAGCAATTGTAGCCTCATAGCTTTGCCATTAGAAAATTGCCTTTATCAGTTTAATGCTTGTTGATTTATCAATAGGTCTTCCATGAGATTTCCAACATAGTCTGCCTGGAGGTGCTGAAGGTACCACTTTAAAGCCACTCTCACTCTCCCCTCCTTCTCTGTTTCAGTGGACCAGGCTGACCCATACGCACACGTTGCTGCGCTTCACTTTGACCAGATGCTGCAGCGATTTGGCTCTCCAATCATTATCCTCAACCTTGTAAAGGTGCGCAAATTTAAGAATCTATCTACATATTCTTAGTTATTCTAGGCCTGCTTTTTGTGTCAGCAGTGGTTGAAGATATGCTTGTTGTTAGCTTACATGTTACCTAATTGGTTATTCCCCCCTGAGCCAGACCCTCTCAGATGGAAACACATATGTTCATGGAATCAGTCTGCCAGACATAAGGATGTTTAAATGCACATTCACACTTGGGTGTAAAACTGCTGCCTGTGTCTGTCATATATCACGTTGTAATCCACGAGGTTGAGAGAATAAAGGGATAATCACTGTAGTCGACACGCACGTTTACACGAACGCTCACACGCAGGCCATGTGCTGCCACTAAGTACCCCTTTTGGCAAAACCCTTTTTGTGCCTGACTGTCTAATGTGTGATAAAAACAGACAGAGTGAGAGAGGGGTTCCAAAAGAGTAGTGGACATAAATCATGAAATCATAATGCCCTATGTGGCAGCAAATTATCAGCATGTGATCTCTCGAACATGTGGGTGTGAATGTGAATGTCCGTGTGTGTGTGTGTGTGTGTGTGTGTGTGTGTGTGTGTGTGTGTGTGTGTGTGTGTGTGTGTGTGTGTGTGT
>JBBPDB010023622.1:0-12231 GCA_037974465.1 Brachypetersius altus | reverse complement strand
GACCCAGTGGTGGTGCTGAAGGTAGGATTCGAACCTGTGACCTCTTGGTCCGGAGGCAAATATCCTACCCACTGAGCCACCTCCATATATATATATATATAAATAAAGAATATATAAAGAGAGATCAGGAACAAGGATGAAAGATAGATATGTAAAAGAAAAACAAACAAAATGGAAAAGAATACAAACCAGAAACAAAGAAGAGTGGGGCTAAAAGCAAAAAGTGAGAGTGAGAGACAGAGAGCGAGAGAGAGACAAAATCCACACATTCTAATCAGAAACACGATCCCAGACGTTTACGTTCCTAAACGCAGGGTGTGTCCTGTGACAGGTGAAAAATAGGCTGCGGTGACTCGTTTCTGAGTCGAGCCGAGCCGAGCTTAAACAAATACACTAGTGCTTTTACAACAGTCACCAGAGAACCTACCCTTCCACCCTCTTTCCCAGCCTGTTAGGACACACTCGGCAACCGAAACACAAAACCAACAGACACAAGTCTGGACAACAGTAAACTTACTTTGCTCAGCGTCACGGTGTGCTGCTCCCATATCGTCATTTCCTCCATGTCTGCTTTCTGGAGAGGCAAGAGGTTAAAAAAAACTTAATCTTTTAGAACCAGTTGAGAAATCAGCAAACAGAAGAGGCCTGAAAGCGCTCCATGAGTGTTAATACTGAATAAAGAGCTGTCGGCTGAAGGCCTCGTCGTTTTTTGTCCAGGCTTCACTCCCTTCTCAGAGGAAGAGCGAGTTCACCTGAGCGTGCTCCCACCTGCTCACAGCATTCCTGCCAGGCAGGTAAAGGGGGCGGGCCTGAACACTGCAACCTGACACCTCCTCCGACCAAAGACACACACCAACACCAGCAGCCTCACACACACACACACACACACACACAACAATACACTCCATGGACATTCTCCTCATGGTTTACATTGCCATCATTCCAGCGCCTTTCGAAACCTACACTTGAACCAAGCTGATCTCAGAGCAGTGAAACTGGGACACACTCACGTATTAGTCAGTGGAGTTACAACACAGTGGCCTCTAGAGCAAAGACTTTCTGACGTGAGCAACAATCATCAACAGGTTCTGACGTATAGATGAAACTGGTAGATATATTGGTAGACTTTAATCTTTGTTCCAGATCCAATATTCAAGATTTGTCACATGACAAAAGTACAAAATGTAGTGAAACATCCCCAAATTATCAAATAATTTTGATCAAATTATAGACAAAATCAAATAAAAGTATACAGAAAAATAAAACCTATGGAGCTCAAGACAGCATCATATCTCAGATATTTATTTAGCAAGTTTTATGTTTTATAACTGACCAAGCCCTAAAATCGGACTCATATCTCCAGAGACAGGCACACAAGAACAACCCATTACATGTTTTTATGGTCGATTCAGATTTATTTCTAGCCAAACTGGACATTTTGGCCCATATTTTTTTTTTTATACCCAAAGCGCACAACGTGAGGGCTAAATGACACACGCAAAACATTTCTAGTCCCTTCTAACAGCCAAAGTCAAGGTATAAATAACATTACTAGCTCTTTAGGGGGCCAAGATTGCAATTAAAATCTTAAATGGAAAACGGATTTAAAGAACATGATTCAAATAAAAGTCATTTAATTATGATACAGCTTCTTAGTTCAGGTTGAGCAGCTACATTCAAATACAGTGTGAGTGCAGATTCCTACTCATGTTGATTACATTGTTAAACTGCAATACAGATCGACTAAAATAAAACAAACTGTCTGATTGCTGATTTCATGTTTCAACCGATATTGGCCGATTCTGATTGTGTTTGGTCGCCCTGTCAGATTGGTTACAGACTAAGGATATTAAAGGGCCCATATCACTTTTCTTTCAAGTCTTTCAATACTGATATGTTTACTCCCCTATCCATACAGTGCATACATTGAAAATAATATTTCAAATCATGGTTTTGTGATGTCACAAAAACGTTGATTTTAAATTTTGTGACATCAGAATTTTAGCCCTGCCCAATCATGCAGTGATTTGTCATATCTTTAAGGGTTAAAGATGAAAATATTTTTTGTTGGATTTATATGAAGACCTCAATTCACCCAGTGTATCACCCAGAGACTCACCTGGAGCTGTGATTGGTCACTCTATCAGAAACTCTTTGATTGGTTAGAAGCTCATTTGCATATTGAATTCTGCGATATCAGTACAATGCGATAACAATTAGCTGACAACATATTGTGCAGCCCTGAAGACAATTTCAAACTACCATGAACCACAGAACCAAGAAGCAGAGGTTACAGTCATACATATTGTAATATATAACATAATATTTGTAAGAGCAGAGGATTTTGTGTAACAGTGAAAGAATGGACACGTCGGCTAGGTGGGTCTTTATGGTCACAAAGTCTCATAAAGAGCGGCGTAACATCATCATATTTTTTTCATTTTCATTGTATAATATTATTGGAAAACAACTGAGAGTCAATGAGTTCACTCGTAAAACTTTACAGCCTATTGACTGTTATGTGGACATAAAAACACGCATAAAACACCGGATGCGGGATATTGAGTTGGTAAGATACTTATATTGATGGTATTCGTTTTAAATTAGATTTAAAAACACGTGAAGTCCGCAGTCCATGATTCTGTGCATTGTGCAGAAATGAAATAAGTTTTGTGGAAACATACTGTGATGAAGACTCTATTGTGAATTCAGCCTCAGTTCAACAAAATTACAGACGATTTACAAACACAGCCGCAGACATGACTATAATAGCAGACAATCCAGAATGTCGGCATTAGAGCTGCTTCGTAAATGCATGCATTTATTTTCTCTGCTGCTCCTGAAGCATACTCTGCAATTTCTCTAAAGAATCCCAGACACTGTGAGTAGAGTCTGTTCCAGTACCAGTACACATTCCAAACTCATGGTATAATCAACACCATGAACAATTATAATCAAGCACTGACTGTCTGAGGGTGTAAGGGGCTGTCACTACTGATTACATTAGTAATCAAACTACCCTTTATTTTCAAGATGAATCAAGTACTCACACAAAAACAGCACACATTTATTTTTACTTCATATACACATACAAAAAACTGTACCTACGAGTATACCTGCATTAGTGACATTCTACTGGTGTGGGTTTTCTCCCTGTCAATACAAAAGCGATGTGTGTGCTAATAGCACCCCCTTGTGGAGAATGTTCAGATTACCAAACACTGCTACATTATGATCTTAATAAGGACACAATATTAATTACTCAGATGGCAAACTAATAACTACACATACTTTAAATCAAGTAACAGTAACAGCCCAGACAAAATGTATAAAGAACAGACATCATTACCTCATCCTGAAACACTAATTCGGAATAGTTTATAATGTCAATAAAGTACATTCAAAAGATCTCAGTGTACCGTTTCTATTGTCTGCACCCCAGCACAGTGCAAACAGTCCCTCCCATCACAGTACAATATTCAGACTATAAAAATAAATAATTTAAAATAATCATGTATAACTGAACTGAATTATGGAGAAACGGGAGATTCCCTGAAGCGCAGAATAATTTCTTAAGGAAATATTAACTGAATGAGGTCAGAGGTTCACACCCCTGCATGAGCCAGTAGTTACTGATGACATCATATGATGCAAGCCCTTTTGAAGCAGTATGTTAAGAGTGCATTGATTTCAACACAGCAACGGAAAAAAAATGGAAACATGGAAATTTATGACGCCAGCATGCAAAACTGGTCTCTACCGAGACTCTTTTTATGGAAAACACTGTCAGTGAGCAAAGGGTGCATCCTAATAGAGTGGTGGATGGGGGAAAAGGTGTGTCTTATGCTGGAGACACACCCACTCTCAAAACATTAACGTTTTAACGTTTTCTGGGAATTTTTTGGAGGACAGCACAGCAGACATTGATCAGAGCTAGAACAGTCTGTGTAGTATCTTTATTATTATGGGCAATATAACTACTTATGTTTCCATTACCTACAATAACAGATTTGGTAACTTCTATTTATGTAACTACTGCGATTTAATTTATTTCAGTATCAATATCCACTCCTCTTACTGACCACAGCATGTTATGTACGTAGCATAATGTATTTAGTACAGAGTATTTACTTAGTATACAATGTATTTAGTATTTAGTAGTATTTTCCCTGAGTTTTATTTTAGACTTTATATATTATACTATGCTTGTCTTTGAGTCCTTGTGTGTCTGTGCAGGCGTAGCATCAGTAGCTTAAGTTACTTCTGATTCTGTGCAGCTTTGTACAATAAAAACATCTTTAATAGATTAATTACCAAATATATGAATCCTGTTCTCAAGTGACCTGAAGTGAAAGATCAAAAAAGATGACTGATGTAAACATGCAATACTGGGGTTGTTTACTTCTAAGGCCTTTAAAAACATGCTGTGCCTGGTACTACCTGTCTAATACTCCCACAGGCAGCATGAGGGCCTAAATCTCTCTTCAGAACAACATCTCACTCTAGTGAGTATTTCATTTCCAAACACGGCTAGATAAAAGTCCCGCAGCTTATTCACATTAACTTGGAATTCTTCACCAAAACCTGTTTTGACAGGGGCGATTTTTCAAACATGTCTAAGATCAAGCTCTCAACTCATCATCTGAGGCCAACAGTGGGTTTAGATCTGAGAGATGGCTTCTACAAAACTGATAAACATGTTCAAAAGGAGTCTCTCAGGTCTGGAATGCGCTCCGCTCCTGCGTACGTTGAGTAGTGTTTTCATATCTCACTGGTTATGACCTGATATCAAGGTCTCTGTTTTATACCATCACAAACTAAAACCTCTGACATGAGACAAAACCACATACTCTCAATGCTTTCTAGCTTTGTCTCCTTATATAGACTGGTAAGTTGACAGACACCTTTTGTTCGTTTCTATCAAAGCCACACAGGCCAAAATTGTACCTTTGGGAAATCTTAACACATCATTATGTTTAGAAACACACAAACATGTACAATATATAAAAAATTAGTGATGCACAATGGCAGATTGGGCCATTTTTGAATGCTGCTAGTACACATGGATAAGAAAATGCTTTATTATAATCCTGTCAGCCAAAAAAATGTCCAATGGCAAATACGGCTGCCAAACTGGCCATAGAAAGTCATAAATGTGTGATATTTGCAACTCAAATATATCTTATATCATCAGTAACACATGGTGAGAACAAGAACAGAACAGAATAGAATAGAATAGAAACTGACAGGGAACCTCAGCCTTCAATATGCTGCTGCTTAATTGAGCCTGAAGAATGTGAATGTGAAAGTGTCATATCTGACCATTCATAGGTATCAGTAAGAAAAAAAAAAAGATTACATCAGCTGGTTACATTTTTCTTTCCAAGTCAAGTCTTGCCTTGCCTTGGTCCCTCCTGAGGTTTCCTCCTCCAGCTTTAGGGAGTTTTTGACTAGCTCACTAGGGGCTCAGACCTGGATGCTGTAAAGCTGCTTTGTGACATCATTGGGTGTAAAAAAAAAAAAAAACACAATATAAAAGTAAAATAAACTGAAGTATAGTCAAGTAGATATTAGCTTTTCAGTCATAAACACAGTGCACGGTGAAACGTTTCTCCAGAGCCATGGTGCAACACAAAACCAGACTGCATAGGTGCAGACAGGACAAAACATCTCCAGTTCCACCTGGTGGATGGGCCGAGCTCACATTCAACACAAAACCACCAATGCTCGGAGAGTAAAGGCCAGTATGTGCTTCATCCGAGTCAAGGAAGCCCCATAGAAACTTTTCTAATGGCCGTTATCTCCCCTTCATTGGTCACTTTCACAAGTTAAACATGCTTGGAGAACATGAATCCTGTTACATCAGAGCAGGCTAAGGCTGAATGACAGGGGAGAGGGACGACCATCCTACACACCCAGAGAGAGCCATGCCTGTTGTGGTCTCTTGACCATGGATGGAAATTCTAGTAATACTAATACACAAAACAGCACAGAACCAGAAAAATTCATCACAGAAACTGTTCATTCTTTGTTATTTAAAGACACCATTATGCACATCTTAACACTAGTTTGCATCCCTGAAGACTGAAAACCCATTGCCTTTGGTAACCGATGCTATACAGAGGATCACACACAACCCTGAGGCAAAACTGGGTACACTGTAGTCAAATAAAGCTGAACATCTGCACCAGATTCCACCTTAACTAAAAGAGGACAAACATAAACCTCAGACCTTTGAAATGATCACTACACTGTTCAATACACTGTAAACATGAATGCTCATGAATGCATCTGAAATACTGTATGTGCTACAAATATTCTATTTGGTGTTTTACAAATGGTCAAAAATGAAACGCCTGGTTTAAATATGTCTAGATACATTAATGAGCATTACATTTTAAAATGATGTATTAAGTAATAAAGTTATTGTTCCATAGATCCGAGGTTTATGCTTGTCTGGTGCTTGATAAGGTGGAAACTGGAGCAGATTTTCTGCTTCACTGGACAAGAGTTTACTGGTCAATATATTGTAAATGATTATTAACAAATCTGGAAACCAAGTTGTTCCATTTTAGACCATTTCTACTGTTCTTTTATCACAACAGCTGGCAGATGGTGTTTTCAAATGGTGCCAAAAAGAACAAGGGAAAAAAAAAGGAAATTTTTATGACAATGACGAAATAGAGAAAGAGTGTTTCCTCTGTTTACTCACCGGGTCTCTGAACCTCACCTCCATTTTCTTCAGACAGTGTTATGCCCTGAGAGAAACACCTGTGATCTCTGTATTAAAGCCTAAACACTGGAAACTACCAGGTCCATCGAAGAACTAGATATCCTTGGGAAAACGTATACATTTCCTTAAGCAAAGGCACATTACTTGCACTAAAATGACTTTTTTCAAATCCATTACAAACAACAAGGTCAATCAGTCTGTGAAAAACACCTCACACACAAAGCACCTGAGCCAATGGAAAGCCCCGCCCAGAAGCTTTCCCACCCGAGAAACCTCCTAGTGCTGCTTTGTCAAGTCATTAAAGCTGAGCCCGCTTTGTTTTCTGCTCTATGGAGGCGGAACCACCATAAGAGGGTCATTTACGCAAAGTCAGGACATGCTATGAGGTGAAAGAGTTTCTTGGCAATGACTTTTGCAAGACAAATCCTAATAAATGACACACATTTTCCCTGCCATTAAAGGCATCCTAATGTTTAATGCCTTTAATCACCATCGACAACAATTATAAATAATTTACAATACTTTTTTTTTCCAGTTGACTCCAAACACACTTACAGTAATGTAAAGCCAGTGACTGGCCTCAGCTATTATTACTCTGCTGTTTCCTGAATACAAGGAAATGATAGTCTGTGTTAAATCAACAGTAGACTACAGATGTTACAGAGATTAGGTTTTAAAGTACTGATGTATTTTGTTAACTCAGAATGGCAGACTATTCTGAAATGACCAAGCAATCCCCCATTTCTGTTGTCTAAAAGCTAGAACCTGTATAAATATATCTACCCTTTAGAAATAAACAGGCTGTTTTTGTTTCAGACTGATGCATGTTAATGGACTCTGCCCTGTAACGAACCTGCCGAGGCAGATATATGTATACATGATATTGGGTGACACAAACACAAAGCAATGTAAATGAATTCAAAACGGGTAAGGCTAAGGCAGCTTAGTTTCCATAAATGAACTGTATTCTTCAACAGCATTCAAGCACTATGCACATGTCATGTAATTTTTTCTCACTTTTGAAACATATGCCAGGATTTTCGTATGGACCCTTTAAAAATGGTTCAACTGCCACAAAGGTAGTGATTCTAGGCCCCCCAGTATCAGCATGGTGCCTTGGTTACATAGGGAATCATTACCCGGCATGGTTAATGATTGATAAAGCCCAAGCAAGGCATTGTATTAGTGGCCTAGAAAAGGCTGGAATGTGCCACAGTTTCAGGATCAGGAAGTAGCAGTCTTTTGATTCTCAGCACCGATCACGCATACCATCAGAATAGGTAACAACTACCAAAACCAAAGAAAAACACGTGCTACGACTTTCCTTTCAGCTGCATTCCTTTAACTCAGGCAGAACGTCCACATACATGGGCCCTCGCTCACATTCAAATATCAAACGTATCCAGTTGCTAGTAATACACTGTTAGTGCAAGAGAAGCAAGTAAACGAGTCAGTAAGGAAATACATAACCTGGAATGCTATCTTTCATTTGGTGTATCTTACCAGAAACCACTCACGTCTTGGGGGAAACACGCTTGAGGGCAACTATGCAAGCACTAGAGCAGCCTCACACACTGCTGAACACACTCCTGTGTGTTAAGGTGTGTCACTTCAGCTGTAACTGTAAACACCTTTCATTACAAGAAGCTGCTGATTGCTCCCAGGACACAAATAGAACCGGCTGAGGTGTTTACTTAAGCTCCAGCCCCTGATTCTCATGAACAGTTATGCGTCATGCTAGTCAAGCAAATAGCAGTTTAGAACAATAGCTCTAAAATGGGAGCTTAAAGGGGACTTTCATGGATTTCTGTTTCATTTTTCACTATAATATAAGGATTTGAGATGAAGACAAGGCATTCAGAGTTGTCTGATGTGAGATGGACTAAGTGAAACTGGCCAAAGCTGAATGGTAGTGATAGGAACCAGTATTTATCACCTTTAAAAGCTTCCTCACTACTACATGAAACTGCTGCCGAGTTGGTGACAGATATTATTTTCCAAATGTCTCCCTAGTTTAGTCAGGCTAGAGACATCTGGGCAAAATGTCCAACACAAGATGCTACCAAACCTCATCACAAGTAACTATTAAGTGTTTTCTCGTGAAGCACAACCTTTTTCTCCAACTGTCACAAACATCAGTGGGCAGCTCATCATGTTTGGAGGAGAAAACGGACTGAAATGAATTCAAAATGGGTAGACAGAGCCTTCAGTTACAACAGCTAAGGTGTTGGTATCACACTGATTGACAGAGACAAAGAAGAATGGTCATTCAGCTATTGTTTTGCAATACTTTAATGAAAAGTTTCTGACCTGTTTATTAAAGCCACTCATAGTGTGGGGCCATCTAAGGCAAAACAGTCTCCAAAATGGTTCCCGTCTTCCCAAATGTATCACTGTTTCCATCCTCAGCATTACAAAATACAGCCAGAAAACATGTGGGTGGGTTTGAAGAGTAGATAAAATGGCTGGATATGTGCTGTAGACATGACTTCTTGTTCCATTCACCACCACTGTAAAAAAAAAATTGTAAGTTTCTCATTTCTGCAAACCACACAGAATTACTGTGATTGTCACTTAAGTTTCAAGATGCCTTGTAAATACCGTCAAATTATTCATCTTCAATCAAACGGAAAGCAAACAAGATCAGTAATTTATGCCACACAGTAATGAGTGTAACAGAGAATGACAGATAAGAAAGATAACAGATATAACAGCCTGTGCTGTCGGAGGAAGGCCCAGGATGATACTGGATGATACTGGATGATCAAACAAATAATATGAACTGATAGAGAGAAGTGTTGAGGTATTTGGCAGAGCTGTATGTCGAAACCTCAGCGAAACTCAAAAGCAAGTACAGACCAGCAAGTGTGGCAGAACCAGAAAGGCCAGTTGGAAGCAACGGGCAGCAGGGAGAGATGTGAAAGTGCTTTATTCATACAGAACACACACACACACACACACTTTGCTCTGGCAGGTGCTGACTTCACACTCCTTACCCTCCTCTTAATAGGACTTCATGCACTGTTCATAAGCCTCTACATTCACATAAAGTCAATGTTTTAAGTGCTGTTTAATCTAGGTTTCATCTTAAACCAAGCCTGGGGAACCCACAACAGTCACTTAAGACCTGGCTGTGGACTCTGAAGAAAACTAACCTAATGCTACAGTTCAATATAAACAAGAAAATGGCTCTAAACAGTGTAAAACAACAACTATTAATTCTACAGGGTCAGTTTGGACTCTTAAAGACGTGAAATAAGAAGATAAGTCATGAAGAAACAAGGTCCATGTCAGCAACCGCTCATAAAAACATAAAAACAAACAGCTCCACTGGCAAACCAGCAGTGAGAACATCATAGCAGCTCAATCTTATACTACATTTTCGGTTTAAGATTAAACAACGAGCAACAAAAAGGACCAAAACATGAAGAAAATGTGTAAGTATTTACAGAGGACCGGTTTGTTTGTTTCTTTCTCTCTCTCTCTCTCTCGCTCTCACTTTCTCACTCACAAATGTACACGCATTTGTCGCGGTGGTGGAGAAACACAGCAGCACAAAACACACATATAATGAGTGTAAACCGCCCCTACCTCGCGCACACACTCCCGTGCTCCAGTGTGCTGCTCTCAGTCTCTCTAAGCACGGCCCTGCAGGTAAGGCTTTACCTGTAGAGGAGAGGTGCAGTGGGCGGGGCCACAGGATTGTTTTTCTTTTTGTTGTTTCCTTTTCTGTATCTCTCAGTCCTCGGCTGGTTTTCGCGTGTGTCAGGAGTCCCTATACTTCTGTCTATATATGTAAAATAATATATTATATGGACAAAATTAATGGGACGCGAAAACCAGCCGACACCTATTGCCCTCCCATTACTTTTGTCCATATTGTAGGGACTGCTGACAATTACATCAACAGGGACTTTAATGACACCGCATTCAGATACATAGACTTTTCTGTAACAAACTAGAGAAAAAATGAACGTCATGTGTTGACAAATAGCTTTGGTTTTATATTTGATTTGATTACAGTGTGGCGAGCTGGCGGGCAGAACTGTGGCTGTGAGCCTGTTAGGGGTGTTCTGGGGTTCACTGAGGGGTCACTACCAGTTGGCGGGCAAACTATGTGGGAGGTAATTAAGGGAAAGTACCAGCACCTGTAATTCTGGCGGGAAAAGGGGGTGCTAGAGGGAGGTGCTTAAGGGAGGGTGTTCAGTTAATGCTTAGACAGCAAAGAGAGAGGTTGTGTGACTGCTGTAAGCTGGATTTGGTGAGAAATAAAGACAAAAAGAAATGCAAGATTCCAAGCGTCTGGTGCCTTCCTCTGCTGCTCGTTAGGATTTAGAAAAATATTTAAGCTGTAAGTGTGTAGCTGTGTTAAAGTAAATACTGCTAGTAAAAATCTCTTTATTTGTTTAAAGTGTTTGCAAAACAAATGTTATTGCAGTTTTGTTCATATAGATGTACTTTGAAAAATAAAAGTGCACAGTATACTTCTTACAAATTCATTATTTCATTTTGCATATAACAATGTGATTAATCATGATTAATTGCAGGAAATCATGTGATTAATCGCAAATACAATTTTAATCATCGCCCAGCATACATATAGACCTTCAGTGTAATCACAGTGTCTCTCATGGAGATTCAGTAACAGCCTTCACAGAAATGTGTACAGACCCACAGACCCCCATCAGCGTAATGCCTCACAAAAACAACACCCCTGAGGCCAAACAGGTACAGCAGAGCCCAGGTTTAAGTTTGGGTGTTGGCTGGAACGGGTGGAGGTTGAGTACAGAAGGGAAACAGCTACAAGGTGGGGCTCTGTTCTCCTAATATCTGGAAAAAACCTGCTTGTTTACTCGCAAGTGAATTCCAGCTCCTCTCAGTCAGCTGCCACTGCAGAGCCAGCCGCCTCCTTAATAGCAGACGGTCATACTTGGACATGATCAATTACTGTTCAAACTGTTCTCCACCTCTTAATGACACAACAGCCTCTTCATTTATTTACGTCCTGAGGCTTTAGTGTGACATTTCCTTTGTGTTTACAGTTGTATGTGAAAGTTTGGGCAATCCTGCTCAAATTACATGAACACCACTTCTGAATGAAAAAACAGTGAAGTAACGTAATATAGTGGAAAAAAGAAGCTACAACATGTGGCACATGCAAATGTGTGGCCACCTCTGATCAAATTACACAAGTTGCTAGGTAACAGTTCACTGAGGAAATCAACAAAACACATAATTTGACAGAGTTCTGCATACTTGTTTGCTTGTTAAAAGTTTATATGATATATATATGGTATATATATATATATATATACAGTCAAGCCTAACATTTTTCATACCCCTGGCAAATTTTGGCTTTGTTACTTTTATACAACAAGCAAGTTTCTTCTTGATTGGAAATTACACAAGACACTTTTTGTTCAAATGACAATAAAAGCTATGAATTATTTTTCTCCACAATGATATATATGTGAATAATTTTGGGCTTGACTGTATAT
>JBBPDB010023602.1:0-12232 GCA_037974465.1 Brachypetersius altus | reverse complement strand
AATAAAGTATAGGAAAATAAAATAAATATTTAAATGCATATGTAACTGCACATTAGTATACAACAATATACACATACATTTTTATTATTATTATTATTATTATTATTGTTGTTGTTGTTGTTGTTATTATTATTTTACAAAATATATATTATAATATATATTGTATATGTGGGGGTAGTACAAACTCTGAATGCTCATTAGGAGCTACAGGACTAGTTAACACAAACTGCATCAAATAGTGCAAATAGTGAAGTGCCCAGACATGATTAAGTGTGGCGTGTTTTAATATGTCTGGTAGCTTAATGTGTAGGCTAATGTGTGACAGCTGATAATCAAAGCTGGTACATTTGCTTCCTCTTGTTGAAGTGGAAAAAAGCTGAGCTACAGCTGACCTTTAGCTCGCAAATCAGTACACCGCAGGTTTACGCCTCGCTGTGGGAAAACACTACAGAGTGCTCCCTCCCAAGGGAGGTTACTGTAAAACAACACTGTCTGTGTGGTCACCTCTGAATGATGCAATTACGGCATGCCTGTTTTGTCATGCCATTTTAAAGAATTCCTCAGATTCATTCCATAAAACACCTAACACATATTCCATTGCTGCATGGAGATTTTAATTCTGCTTAAACACAACTGCTGAAAGTAGTGCATTGACAGATTTCTGACTCTGAAAAGAAGGCTTAGAGGTGACATTTTCAGCAACACCATAGACTGGCTTATACGATGCTTATTGACACTGTCAAAACCCTGTTGAAGTGGTAAATTTGGAGAAAGGAATTTAAAGGAAAATCCCATTAACACTCACTTTCCCACTCACCTTAGATACAGTCCATCAGCAAGAAAAGGTTTGGTGTTCAAACGTAGCTTCTATAGTGTAAAAATGAAGCTGCAAACAAAGAAGTAATCCATCACCCATTGCCCAAAATAGTGAAAAACCATAACTCTCAACTAGGTCAAACCGTGTCCCACTCTTTGTTTAGGACAAGGTTTGACTTTCTCTGAGAATAAACAAAATTTAATCACCTCTGACCTAAGATCAGATTCACTAAACAGGAGAAATGACATGTCAGTATGCACCTTAATTCATTTTCATTTCTCTGGTTCAAAAGCTGAAATCTTTGGTAAAGATGTAATTGCTGCATTCTTCAGTTTTCTTGACAGTTTAGTTGTATTTATTAGACCATAGCCCAGTGGCTAGTTAGGATTGGCTGGCACCAGAAAGTGGTTGTAAGGTATATGTATAACGGATGTTGGGTAGAAAAAAATTAACAATGAGACAAAATTGTGAATTCTGTCAAGCTGATGAGGCTAATACTAATTAAAATAACGTTCCGTTCATGAGAATCATTTAGGTAAACAAGCCTATCAAGCCTTTTAGCTTGGCCACACCACTAGGCAATGGTGGCCAAGCAACTTCATTATTTATTAGGACTGTAACGGTACATGTATCCGTACCAAACCGTCACGGGTACATAGGTCACGGTTCGGTAAATAATGTTGTATGGAGAATACACGGTACGACGGAGAAGACGTGATTGAAGTAATACAGAATCACCGAGGGACCAAAAAGTGCAAGTAAATCATACACCTTAGTGTGGTACAATAGTGCCACCCACTGGCGTTACACTTCTGCTGCCTTACACATTAGCAAGAGTGTGTTTACTGGTAAATACACTGCTGTTTATTTAAAATAAACGAAAACATTCCTGTTGTACCGAACACGTATCGAACCGTGACCCCAAAACCGAGGTACATACCGAACCGTGCCATCAGTGTACCGTTACACCCCTATTATTTATAATATTTACTGATTTCTAATGTCTTGATGCACTTAGGCAGAATTCAGCTGATATGCTCAGTCTCATTTGTGCGTTCCGAGTGTTTCACAAAAATGTCTCAGGCAGAGAGCACTCCATTTATTTTCCACAAGCTCTCTAAAGCAAGACCAATCCTTGCTTTCCAGAATGTTCTGATGATTTCGCAGAATGAGGATCAAAGCGAGTTTACCTGTGTTTGCATCACTAACCCTGTACAAAAACCCTTCATGTCCAGCAGTGTGTCTATGCTGACCCCAGGCTCAGGGCTCACTGACAAATGCACTTCAAACGTGCAGAAGAAAGAACAGTGGAGAAGCGCCATTAAAGCTAGATCTGAATGACCAAAGGCTTTAGTCTTCTGCTTTTAAACCCTGTTAGCTTAGATGAAAGAACTGGATTTGGACTGAGCATTACACCTGAGCACTCAGTGGATCGGTGTGATTCAAGTTCGCTATTTTATCTGCTTTCAAATTTGGAAAACAAAAATGATGCCCCATCCTAACAACAAAAATAACATTTTCCGATGCACATAGCTGAGATATCATACTGAAAGTTTTGGAAAGTCTAGGCCATCTGTTGAAACGAATGAAATTTTTAAACAAAGCAAATTAAACAAGAAATGGGTTTGTTGACATGAAACAACTTTTTGATAAAACTTCAAGAATATTTTGCTTGCTGTGCATCAAAGTGTCTTCGTTGGAATGAAGAGCAGGTTTTGCCAAAATAATAATTAACAATTTGAGTTTTCTTTGCCGTGAACTATAGTTCAAAGCAACTAGTGAAACTCTTTTGGCGCTAAGGTGGTTTAAGCACCTGAATTTGAGTGCTGATGCATGTTGACATGACAACAAAAGGCTAAAATATGTTTTTTTGATGTCAGTAGGGGTGGCACAATACCACTTTTTGATGCCTGATACTGATACGTTGAATATCTAATGAATGTGATACCTGTCCAACGCATCTAATCCAGACTCTTCAGTAGCTCAAAGTTGTGAATAATACATTCATCTGTAGCATTTTGAAGCCAAAACATCTTCCTGCTTCCTCTAGAGTGTGCTCTGTAAGTTGTAAAGTTTCATTTACGTTTACGGCATTTAGCAGATGCTTTTATCCAAAGCAACTTCCATCCCCCAACTACAGGGGACAGTCTCCCTGGAGAGACTGAAGGTAGGATTTGAACCCATGACCTCTTGGTCAGGAGGCAAGTATCCCACCCACTGAGTTACCCTCAGTTTCAACACCAGTGCACAGTTTGTTCATTATGGAATGCTATTAGCCAGCAGTAGCTGAATCACCAGTGGCTCTTCGTTACACCTTATGCATCTTATGCACTGCTGGGAGCAGGAGCCTGTATGTTAATTAGATAGCGAGTAGGGAGCCATTTGAGATCTAGCATCTCTGCTCAAAGTTTAGTTATGAATTTATATAACAGACTTAGTGGTTTCAGTGATTTTACCCTATATTAAATCAATACCATGGGATCGGCTCACCCCTCATTGTGAACTTTGGTTTTGCTTTTCTAAACCAACGAACAATGTGCACTCATTTGTACATTTTTAAACTTTAATATTTCTCATTTATTAGCATCCTCCCTTACATCCTTTTTTAAAGATGTATGCAGCATTTGTGCTTTGTGGCTAGTATTCATATACATACACATCTAATATATGTATATTGCACATTTTCATTATTCTGTTGTTCTTTTGTTCTGTCTGCTTTGCTGCTGTAACAATGCCAGTTTCCTGTCTGTGGGACTAATAAAGGGTTTTCTGATCTTACCTTATCTTATCATATGAGACACTTATTTCACCATACCTGTCTCAGTTTGCGGCTGACAGGAACGTCATCACAATGGTCACTTTACTCGAAGCTACAATAATAAATAATAATATCTAATAAAAACACTCCCTCGGTTGGTGTTATGATGATGTATGTGGAAAGAACTCTCTTAGGCGTTCGGCTGAAATGAGATCTGGTGACTGCAGTGGCCATTGCATGTGACTTACATCATTTTCATCATTAAACCATTCAGTGATCCCTTGCGCCCTGTGGATGGGGGCAGTGTCATCAATAGAAAAGACCCTTCTCTTCAGGACAGGAATGTTTCATCATAGGATGAAGGTCAGCCAGAATAACCTGGCTTGTAGCTACTCTTCAAAGAAAGGGGATCAATGGACAAAAAAACTACTCTAGCAAAATACACCCCAACAGATCCACCGGACCACTTTGGTGCAGGAGTCAAGCACTCCGGCCTATCCCTTTATCTTGATATATACCACACATACATGCACCAACTTATGGGGGATATGGTGAAGGATAATTATCTTGACCAGATCTATTTTTGTGGATTAGTGGCTGTGAACAAATGTGCAATCTTCTTCATAATGAGGATCTATGCACAACAGTGTATGCTATTTCATATTACCTCCATATTAAAGTCCATATATTTGAATGTAATGTCATTAAACTCCCAGCTGATGTCATGGTCAGGTGTCCCAATACTTTTGTCCATATCATGTAGTTGCGGGTGGGTTGCTCTTGCAGATACAGTCTGATCACGTCATGCATTGACACTCAGTCTCATGAAGAACAGCTGCTCTTCTGTTTTTTCACATCACATCACACTCATGCACAAGCACCATGTTCACTGAATGTGGAAATTGTTTCAACAACATTTTTCAACCCTATTTACTGATGCTTTTTCCACATATCTAAATGCAAATGTCACTTTAGTCACTACTCCTACTGAAACATTAGCTCATTTGAGCAGTCTTTGTGACTGAAGCTCATGTCTGCGCCCAAGATTTTGTCCTTCTAGCCGCCTTGACCCAAGATCACCTAGGCTTTTTCCAGCATTTTAGTCAAGTCATAGGGCATAGCAGGATGTTAACTGCTCCTCACAAGTGTCATCTGTCCATGTGCATGTGCTAGTCTTGCTCCAGTTATTTATTCAGATTATGTGTTTAGGTGAAAAAACAGGTATTTCACTGTGACCAAGTCACAGTCACAGTTCTTGATAACACAAAGCCTCAAATGTTCTATTGCTGATACCAACGCTCTGAATCCACAATATTCCAATGTAGAATACAAGAACAGAAATCACATTCATTTAATTAAATTCCTAACTGAAGCACTCTTATCTGCGCAGTGAACCCAAACAAGAATGCATTTTACTTTAAGTTGAGGGAAGAAACCATTTATCTCACTTATACCAAAGAGAAATGGGGCAGAGGAATACAGAAGAGGAATAAAGAGGTTATATGGGTTCTGTGGGAAGATGTGTCAGGCATAGAAAAAGACTAACCCATTATTCAGAATCGCGGCACGCAGGAGAAAACAGCCATTGTGGAAAATCCGATGATTACCAATTGGAAAAAGATTTTGTGACACAGTTTTTATCGCTGTCATGCTCTGTGGAGGTGTTTTGCGTCTCTGAGGTTGTTATTCTTTACTTTGGGCAACCTGTCTTTCATGTCTAACCAGAACAGCATCACACCCTCTGCTATTTTATATACTATAGGGACAAAAGTATTGGGACACACCTGTTTTTAGGCTTCACACAAGGCCCCTTACTTCCAACGCCCCTTACTTCCTTACTACCAAGACATTTTGGGCAACGCCATGCTTCCAACTTTCTGATCACAGTTTGGAGAAGACTCTTTTCTAATCCAGCATGCAATAGCTTTGTCCAATACCCCAATTTAATTCTGTTTGTTTGTATTGAAATTTAAGCGGTTCAATGTCTCATTGTTCATTCTCCAGAAAGTTATTTCCAACTATGTTGCAGAAGTTCCCATAAGTGTGCGGCACTTATAGGTTGCTTTGCTTTCACTCTTCTGTCCAGTTCATCCTAAAGCAGCTTGATGGGGTTTAAGTCTGGAGACTTATGGCCACTCCATGTTCTCCAGCTCACCATCTTGTTCTACTTTTCTAATGTAGTTCTGGCAGAGCTTGGACTTATGTTTTGGGACACTATCTAGCTGTAGGATGAACCAACTAGGCACATACCAGAAGAACTGCATGGTGCTACAGAATTATTTCCCACTCACCATCATAACCTCACCATTTTTAAACTGCTTGCAGTTCAGCACTGTCCTTTGTACCATTTCATGCTATTCAACTGTTTGAATTTCAGTTAAAAAAAGCTTGAAACACTGGGGTGTTCTAAAACTTTTGACTGGAAGTGTACGTTTGACAAATGTACAGTCAGACTCGGACAAATCAGGATGTCATACAGAGTTTTAAAGCAATTAAGCAGGTCTGAGTGTACTTCACAGCTTGACCCAGTTTGAGCTGCATGATGTGTGATGAGCAGCTTGCCCAGAACAAATAATGAGATCATCATGCTACTACAGAACAAGCCTGGCGTATCCTATACTCCCACCCCAGGAAGGCAAATCAAAGGATAGTGGGAAGGAATAGTGTGTACCGATGTTGTTTGATCTCAGACAGTACAGCGCATTCTACGGCTTGATCAGATGAGGAAAGTCCAATGCACCAGGAGAATGCTAAGCTCCAGCTAAGCTTGTCTTCAAACCCTCCAGAACACTGACCTCTGTGCCTCTGCTCAGGTGAGGTCCAGTCTCAGACCACCAGGAACGCTCTCCCACTGTTAGTGTTGGGCAGGGATGCAGATAATTGGATTCATTTGAATGTAGAAAGAGGATGAAAAGCAGAGTTAAAAAAATATATTCAGCAAGCTTTTCATAACCCAGTTTGTTTTCGTTTATGTCTTACAGTTATAACTATAACTATTACTATAATGCAAGATTCCAGATATACAGTTGCAAAACAGACCTGGCTGTTTTTGTGCCCTAACCCAGTGGTCCCCAACCCCCGGGCTGCGGACCGGTACCGGGTCGTGGGTCATGTGGTACCACTCCGCAGGCTGCACAGAAAAAATAATCTTAAAAAACTTGTATGAAAATGCTGTTAATAAAGCTGCGAGTACACATTGGATTTACGTTTATTAGTATATTTTAAAGATACCCCATTATTATATTTTTAAAATATCCCCGTTTTTATGTGTATCATTTATTTGTATAAATACATATACGTCTATTTATCTGCCACTCCTTAAAGGCCGGGCCGTGAACATACTTTCTGATATTAAACCGGTCCGTGACCAAATAAAGGTTGGGGACCACTGTCCTAACCTACATACCACTTTCCCTCCCCAGCCCCCTTCATACTATTTTGTTTTCAAAAATAATGTTTTATGCATTTTTATCATTTGTGTGTTTCTCCATAAGGGTAGGGAGGTTAGGGACTTGGCCCTGTGATCAGAAGGTCATGGGTTCGAATCCCAGGTCTGCTAGGGGCACCTCTGAGGTATCCTTGAGCAAGGTACCCTCCCCGCATCTTGCTCCCCAGGAGCTGAGTGCTGTGTGCTGTGGTGTGTTCGCATATGACATATGGTCACTTTACACTTACATAAAATATTTTTCTGCCAAAATGATAACTGACACAAACAATATTTCTCAGTAGCTCAGGGGTCTTAAGCGACTGCTTACACCACTCATAGCAAGAAACAGCCCAGACTGAAACAGTCATAATCCGATCAAGAACATAAAAATGTAGTTTGAAAATGTAGATTACTCAACTTTTACAGTTATCACTTGGTCGTTGTTATAAATTACTGTGAAATAAATTATAACAATGTTAGATCAATGGTTGATGCCCCAGCATTGGGTCAGTTTCAATAGAACAAACACGATTTGTTTTATTGGGTTTGCACCGCCTTGGCTCACATCATTACAGAGATTCAGTTTTAGCTTATCATAAAAAATATGGCAGATGTTGAGGAAGATGAGTGAGATGTTATCATCTTTAATCAACCTCAACTTCGGCTCCTCAAAACCCCCAACACATTTCTGGAATCTCTTTTGGCTCATTTTGGGTCTCATGACTGAATTTAATATGGGGTCAGCTTGGTCCAGCATCAAGCTCAGGCAATGAACCAGTCAGGGAAGAACTGAGTTGTCTGAGGACACTGACCATGTTAGACCTGTTTTATGAATCATGCTGCTAATGTGTTTAAACTAATACAGTAGCATTGCAGTCTGGCCCCTATTACTAAGATGTTTAGTCACATTAATGTCTAAGACAGAGAGAGGTGTCTCTCTGCATCTCTCTCTCTCTCTGGCTGTCTGTCTGTCTGCCTGCCTGTCTGTCTGTCTGTCTTCTCTCCCTCTCTCTTCTGAGAAGTTTATGCCTTTATTACTACCAGACTCTAATGCTCTCTATACTGGTCTATCTAAGAAAACACAGATTGCAGATCATCCAAAATACTGCAGCACCAGTATTGACCAAAACAGGACAAGAGCCAACCATTCACCTGTTCTAAAGTCTCTTCACTCACTGCCTGTTGGCTTCAGAATCGATTTTAAGGTCCTTGTCCTGGTTTTTAAATTACTGCATGGAAAGTACGTGAAACCATGGGAAGGGAAGGTGAAGCACAGAGGAGCTGAAGACACTGTGGTCTACCAACATAACCCCAGGATACCAGACAGTATGGTATCAGAAATGTTTGTGTTGTTTTGTAAAGCACTGCCTCTTACACTGCCTGTATGAAAAGTGTAATACAAATAAAGTTTGATTTGATTTGATAGCCCCTTTTGAGAATTGGGGCAGGGAGGTGCCCTCTCCTCAGTCTGCGCTCTCAGGAATAGTCTAAGATACACTAGGGAATTTAGTGCCCTGGACGATCTCCTCCTAGGACAGTAGAGGTCTGAGCACACAGCACTGGGGGCCCCTGTGCTCAGCATGGTGGCACTAGAATTTTTTCTCCCAATCCTGACTGACTGAGGTCTCAAAATCTGGGATTCAAGGATCCAGTTGCAGAGCTAAGTGTGCAGTCTCAGCTTTCCAGTCAGATGATAAGGAATAATGGTGCTGAATTCAGAACCGAAGACTATGAACAGCATTTGGGAATGGGCCAGATGAAAGGTGCTGGTGACCACATCATCTGTTAATTGGTTGGGACAATATGCAAACTGCAGGAGAAACAGGGCGCGTGGGCAGCTATCCCATATGGAAATGATCTACATAAAATGTACAATGTTTAAATATGCTTTATTAGAACTACATTTGTAGTTTATTAGGAAATCAAACTGCATATTAAATGCATATTAAATGCATACAACATGAAACATATAGACATATAAGCAACTTTTAAGCATTGTAGATGTGTTCATTAATAAATGAGGAAAATGAGAAACTATATATAGTGGTGGTTGACGGCTTGTGACCGCTGTCCAGTTTTGATTTTCTTGATATATATTAAATGTACATGAAGTGATCAAACATGAAATGACTTTCTTGAAAAGTAGGGGAGAACTCAGGTCGGGAGGTTCAGTCAATTGACAGTCAAGTCTGAGCAAGGGTAAACCTGTCCTATTTCTAAAACATCAACTTGAAATTTCACAATCAAAGTCTGGCATTCAGGACATGCAACGCCTGCCGCACCTTAGTCAAAAAGATGTTTTAGAGAATCTGTTGATGCTTAACAGGAGGTTACAAAACAAAAATTCAGAGGAGTTTGTCCACCATCATCAGGTGCAAATAGTGTCCCAGCAGTGGCCATCCAACAAAAATAAATACAAAAGCAATGTGCATAATATTCAAAGACCCAAGGGTAAGATCTGAAGATCTGCGGGCCTTTTCTGCACTGGCTAATACACTGGCTGGGGTTTATGAGTCCACCTTCTAACAAACACTGACCAAGAAGAATGATGACATAGAGGAACATCTACAGTCCACCTGGATAAGCTAGAAAACTACAGAAACAATGTTCTGTAGATTGGTAAATCTTTATGGTTTGAATGGGAAATGTTAAGGGACCAAACACTCTGTTCCAGCATGATGCAGCCCACCAACATCACCGAACTGAAGCTGTACTATGAGGAGAAATGGGCCAAAATTGTATCAAGTCATTGTACAGAACTCATCAACTTAAAACACTCAGTTGCTGCTCAAGGGTGTCACAACTGTTACAGAGCATCACATGCTGAATCACTTTGTTCCATAAATTATTGAAAAACTACACATTTGTTTGTGCTGTTTATTTTATTGGGTTATATTTATATCTGTCTTATTACAATAAAGATTTGATCAGATTTCAGTGATAATTTAAAAGGTTTTAGAAACTTTCAAGCACCACCATGTACTATCTGTTATTTATGAACTTGTCTTAAATTGTCTCTTATGCTGACTTTACAGGAAAAAAAAGGTTCTCATGTTTAATGCATATCAATGTAGCAAGATTTTATTCAATTTTGTTTAAAGAATTCTGGTCCATTCCTTTGATAATTCAACAGTGTAAAGAGCTGTTGTACTCTTACAAATTGAAATAAAAAAGTTTTCAAAGCAATGCTATAATCTTTCTGAATGGAAATTGCTCAGACAGATAAACATGATAAATCCAGATAAACATGACTTCCCCCATGATGGTTCCAATATAATACTACTACTACTATCACTACTATCACTACTACTAATACAACTACTACAACTGCTTCACTTGGTGAATGGGTAGCAACCATTGGTGGATATAGCGACCAGATATAGCTTCATAAGCTAACCGAAAAAGTATCAACAGCAGCTAGTAAAACAGATATTAGGCTACTTACTCAAGAAAAGTGCTAAATCAGACTGCGTGTCTGACTCACTCTCCAAAGCTAGTTTTCGGTGAAATGAGGCGTGTTTTCACCGCCTCCTGCTCCACAATGAGCCAATCACGCCACTGCTGTTCAGGTATTCAGATTGCTGTTTTACATCTGAATAGCTTAGAGCATGGCTGCAGGACAGAAAATCCCATGCTTTCTTTTCTCCTATTTACAAAGCACCTTCGATATATTTTATTTTAAAACATACATATTTAAAAACTAGAGGCATCAAGGTTTCTAGTGGTATTACTATGTTTCTAGGACAAAAACTTGCAGAGCTTTAGATGATTGTTTTGGAAAAGTAAAAAAAGCCCTCTGGGGGGAGCTCCGACCTCAGAGGGTTAAATGCAGAGGAATAATTTTGTGATGTTCACACTGTGTGCTGTTGTGTGATAGATGGTCATTTTCATTAATAAGAATAAGAATAAGAATAATAGTAATAGTAATAGTAATAGTAATAATAGTAATAATAATAATGAACATTTCCACATCATGGTTAGTATAAGAGATGTACAGAGACATCATTACCTGTATTGTACATGGTAGCTCTGTCTCTGTATTTGGTAAAGGGCAGTGCTACTGAGGACCTGCCTTCAGCCTAACTTGTTCCACTAGTATTTTGTTTCTTGTCTGTATTTAGTCTCTTATTCTTTTGTTTATATTTATATTAGCCGTTTGCATTAACAAACTAATCAGTTTTCAGCGCATTTTGTCCTTAGGCTATAGAAAATCAGACAAAGTTTAGAAATGCAGGTCAGAAACCTCGGACTAATCTAGTCTGACCAGATCTGAAAAAATGTTGGATCATCTATAGGACACTGAGTCTTGACATCACATCCCTAAGCACTAAACAATGGTGAGACATGTGAGCAGAATGGTCAAATAGTCTAGAGCAAAAAGTCTACCATTTGTTCTTTATTAGTAAAAGTAGATATATTTAATCAACAGCAAGTGAATCAAGGCCGACCTTGCTGTTTCTCCTGAGCAAACACGCATGCTAAGTAATTTTACACATGCTGGGAGGTGCTATATTGGTGAATGTGTGCGTGTTTATAACAAAACAATGCACAGCTTTGGTCTTCCTACTAAGGATGTTCTGTATTTTCACTGTACATAGATATTTCCATTGACATTACTGTTTTTTAAACTATTATATTTTCAAATCAAGTCGTAACATTTCCAAAATGTAAGCAGATGGGGATTTTCACCCCTCCCTGATAAGACACAGTCCAAGAATAATACATTGTTCCATTTAAATATGAAAGTAAATGGGAGCAATTATAGTTCTTTGAAAGAGATATAAATGAAACGGCATGCACCACTTAACACTTGCAGGAGTGCACCCAGCAACGCTGCAGCTGTGTTCGAAAATACGATTACAGAGAATTGCTAAATACACAATGGAATGCTTTTTCTGGAAGTGCAAGACATGACAGAGTCGAGTGAAGAAGATATGAAAGATTGCACTTAATTAAAACCAAGTCAACAAACAAATGAAGAAGTATCACTCATAGAAGTATCATTATCGCCATCATTACTGGAGGAATCTGTTATGCTTACCATTACTTAAGCAATCCGCAACACCAACCTGGCTATTAACTCTTTACAACCCAGCACCCTCCAGGTGACCATTTACATTTACGGCACTTATCAGACGCTTTTATCCAAAGCAACTTCCATTCCCTATCTACAGGGGGCAGTCTCTCCCTGGAGCAACTTGGGGTTAAGGGTCTTGCTCAGGGACCCAGT